>JAZBGZ010000457.1:29298-43743 GCA_037414795.1 Stenodera caucasica | reverse complement strand
TGATTGCATATAGCATCAATTACTCGAAAATACGGACCAATTCTTTGCTTATCAGAAACAAATTGACAATTTAATTCTCCAACATAATTCAGGCAGATCAAATTCGAATCATATTCTTGCGGTTACTGGAAATTGAATACAATCAATATGAGCAAATAAAACAGATTTTTGAACAATTACCAACTCAGGTACTGGTTCCGTTCGAATATCACTGAATCTGATTGGTGTACTCGTTGGATTATTCAATGATATCGTTGCCGATTATTATTTTGTATTGACTTGCTCTGTTAAAAATATCTTATAGATACTATGAATATTTTCCACACTTGGAAATAAATTGATTATATCCATCACTTGGAATTTACAAATTAAAGAAACATGTCTCGCAAACTCGAACATTGACCTACTGAATGTTAGCTGTATAATTAGTTGCATAACATAAATTCATATTGTTTCAGCTTATTCCAAACAGATGGCGACACAAAAGCGAATTCACCAAAGTGACATCTATTGACAGCATTTCAAGCTTAGTACGAATATGTATTCTGTGTTGCCTAAAATATATTATTTAAGTAAGAGTTCCAAATCACTTTCTAGTTAATGCAACTATGTATTAATTTTTACCTTTGGTAGAAGTTTATAATCTGTCATAGTTTGTTCCAGCTCCATTATATAATAGATGACCATCAACCATAATTGTCCTCAGATCAAATCCATATCCCTTCAATAGATTCCAAGCAATTAATATTTTGGACAATCACCAATTTGATTATTCAATTACGTATGTTACGGTTAACATCATCATCATCATATATTCATTATCTTATCGAATAATACTCTCGAAAATCACAAATTAAAATCGAAATTATTTACATGATATCGAGCAAATTACTCTCCGTTGAATTAGAATCGAAAAACAACCGTTATTTTCGAAAACTTCACTTTTGGTATCAATAATCAAAATTATCCGCTTCGGGCACCAAAAATTGTCCAATTATATCAATAAGCTAGTCATCGATTTTACATTGACGCGAGATATTGTTTTTTTCAGGTATTCCTTTTGCTTTGTCAAGCAACTTGTTGAAATTGAACAATTGTATCAATTTCATCAACAGTTAAATAAACCATCAAACTGTAGGGTAGATAATAATAAATTATTCATAAAAATTATTCTATCAAGTAATTCTTATCACCGCCACTATTTTCAGTCTTTTCCACATTCCGATACTATCAACATTAACATTAAAATCGATGAACATATCAACAATATAATCGATATGAGAGTTTAATCTATTTCAATCGATTCCTACCAATTTGAATGATGATTGTTATAATGTTGTAGATTCACAAATGATAATCCATAAACAATATTAGTGAATGAGTATTTGTACTATCAATTCCTCCAACATCATTTTGTATTGTCCTTTCCGAATCAAAATCTTCTTATTTGATTGAATATGTTATACATTTCTGCAGAATAGAAACCGATTCTTCGTATTCAATCAGAAACAAATAGATAACATTTAATTCTTCAATACAATTCATACAGATTAAATTTGGATTATATTCTTGCGTTAACTGGAAATTGAAAACAAACAATTTTAGCAAATGAAACAAATTTTTGAACATTTATCATAATAGTCGCTAGTTTCGTTAGAATATCATTGAATTTGATGGATGGGCTTGTTGAATTATTCAGCTGTATCATTGCCGATAATAATATTGAATTGGCTCTCTCTTCCAAATATATATCACAAAGTCATCACCCAAAATTGATTTGATTACACTCATTTTTTGGAATTTAAGAAATTTAATAAACATGCGAACTTAAATTACTAAACGTTAGCTGTATAATTGGTTGCATAATACAAATAAATGTAATTATAGTTCGTTCATATCGGACAGATGGCGGCACGCTAGCAAAATTAATAAGTGACATCTATTGACAGTAAATGTCATGCTTGAAAGAAAGCTGTAATTCACAGGTATTCTGTATTGCATAATCTGCGAAGTTTGAGCAGTTGATTTTTTTTATTTGATGGACTAATGATTACATTGAAATTCAGAACGATATAAATAATAATTAGATGAATTGATCGATTCTTCCAATTCAAAGTAATTCACAGCTACATTACAGATTTATAAGATCTAATTATTATGTAAAAATGATGAGTGAATTGGAACGGTAATTTTCAATGATAGATCAGTTATTTCGTTCTTTTGAATCCATCACCTCAATCAATATCAATTCCGGTACAATTTGTTGGTCTTTATTTCGACTATAAGCCACGATTGCATCTAATCTCATTGAATTTTCAATAACTCTTATATAATCACTTTTAAGTTGATACAACTATTAATTCTTACCTTTGGTACAATTTTGTTCTTCTTTATAGTTCGTTTCACTCCCATTAAATAATAGACAACCACCAACCATCATTGTCTATAAATCCGATTCTTACTCTTTTGATCGAGGAAAGTATGCATGGGAACTGCAATATGTAAAATCTCTGCTTCATTATTATTGTAGTATCAAGTATATATAATAATAATAATCATTAGTTTTTGTCTACTTCTAGTAATAGTTCTCTAGAAAATTAACAATTCTGCCATTAAACTTCAAGGAATTTATCAATTGCTCACCTATTTAAAGCTCAATTTATTGTCTTAGGGAGTACCATTTCCAGTATTTCAACATTTCACTACCATCAATATTGATATTAGATTTGATAAACATATCAGACATATATGATCGATATGAGAGTTTTTCATTTTGAACGATCTCTACCAAATTCAAATGATGATTGTTGGAATGTTGTAGATTCACGAATTACTTAATCTGTATGTGTACTTAATTTGGGATTTATTCCGATATTGAACAGCTCTTTTGTTATTGTTTTAGTGAGGGGGATCTTTGGATTGTCAGAATTTCTCACAACAATTTTTTTTTTTTCTTAGTCAGATGAATAGTTCCAATCTCATGTATTTTATTCGAATGAATTTGCGATAATTACCAGTTTTGAGTGTCACAAATAAATCCAGCACTAAAATTTACAATTTACTTACTATTGATCAAAAAATATTTTTCATACATACGCCTTAGAAAATATAAATCTCCGTTTCTATCATTCCTATCAAGCATACTTCTCATGAAAACTAGACCCAATATATTAGTTTTATTTCAATTTTCCATCAAATTCCATTATTAACAGAATTATCGAAAATGTTATAATCTATAGCAATATCTTCAAGTATTTTAGCATTATTCTCTCCAACATTTTGCTTAATATTTCAAAATTATCTGTGATATAACATGAAATATAACAAACAATAAAAATTTGTAAACCTAAGCGATTCCACTATTATTTTGATTTCTTGATTAAAGAACATGTAGATACTTACCAGTATTTCATTGATAGAGATTTCAAAAATGTATAGACGTCCCCAACTCCATATCAACATCATTAACAAGTTATATTCTTACTATTTATTAATTTTTATGGGATATTTATTCGTTAAATTATCCATTTCACAAGGAAAGTCTATTTATTAATTGCAAATAAATAAGACGCAAAATAATAACAAAAATGGCGATCGATCATTTACAGGTAGCTGTATCAAATATAAGTTGCAGCGCTATCTTGACAATAATAGATGGACTAATAAGCCCAATTTACAATCCGCCTAAAATAACCAAAAGAGTATTTCCTAATTGGTACATCACAACAATAAATAACAATGATAATTTAATATCCGAATAATAGTCAATTAAAAATAATAATAATTACAAAGTTATTTTCTATTATAGTTCACAATCATAATAACTATAACATAAAACAATAAATTATACATTGCTATTGTAGCGACATCTCATCAATAATTTCCGAAGTGATTGCTTAGCTTATTAGGGAGAATTTGCGTAAATTTAGCTAGTTTCAAAAAATCATGACTGAAGCACAAAAATTCAGTAAAACTTTTATTAATTAACAATAATTAAGGAAATGAGAATGTTTAATTGCGTAAAACATCCAATTCTTCTGGTGTCACATGCAGCCTCAATTGTTTCTCAATTATTAAATCTTGAATTTGTCCCAATTCAGCGGGTATATAAATTGCTGCATCAATATATAAGGCCTGAAAATTATTAATAATTAATAAATAATATTACTAATTGTTGTTTTTACCTTCAACCATGGACATTCTTCAACAGCACGATAATAAATATTTCTACATAACGTTGGATCAAAATAAGCATGAACAAATTGTAAATATAATCTCCAAATAAGTCCACAACGTCTTGTACACATATCATTTTTTGTTATATATCGAAATAATGATAACAAACGATTCTTCATATTATCATTTATATCGAATTTATTGTCAGTATAAGTTTGTATTATTGTACTTTTGAATTCATTAATTTGTTGATTAATAATCAATATTAAAAATAATATTGTTAATGAGTGTCCGCTATTTAGTAATAAACTTTTCAATTTCCACCATGGATAACCACCAGAACAATTGATAATTGTTTGTTGTTTTGTTAATAAATTCAATAAAAATAGATTATTTGGATATTTCCCTATTGATTCAACTAGAATATTATCTAAATTCTTGAAAACTTCATAATTCGGATCAATTATTGTTGTTTTATAATAAATAACTGCATAAAATTCATAGAATATTTCTTTTTGCCATAAAATTGCTGGAAATTTTTTATCCAATTCGTTTAAAATATTTCGAATAAATTTACCACATTCCATAAATCCATCTATTAAATAAATAAACCAACCATTCAATATAATCCAATCGGTAAAGAAATCCGGTAGCAATTGTTTAACAATTGGTAATTTCTCCAAATCTCTTTCTAATAATTGTAGAGTTATATGTTTGAATTTTAAACGGACTTGTTCCAATAATTCCCCATCAATTTTCGGATTTAAATTCTTATTTTCAAGTACATAACTGCATAGATGGTATATAATCAATTGTTTATTATCAATACCATTATCATCTGGATCAATCAATGTTTCAATTAATGTTCGGTAAAGATGACAAGTTGAAGTTTGATTCTCGCTAAAAAAATTTGTTGTAATTTTTAGAGTTTTAACAGAATTCAACGTCGTTTTGAGAATATTTAAACAATTCTCTTTATTATTTAGTTCTAGCTCGATAAGAGCGTATTCACAATAATAAAAAATATTATTACGATTCTCTTCTTGTTTCAATAAATTTTTGATATTTGTTTTAATTTTTTTCAAGTAATTTTTAGGTATTTTATAACGTTCTTGTTTGTTTAGAATGATCAAAATTCTTTGAAATTTCATCCACCATAAAGTTACAGCCAATTTATCATTGCTTCCATTTAATAAACAATCCGAACAATGTTTCATTATCAATAAAATAAAATCCAAATATTCTTCTTGTCCTGGTAAAACATTCAAATATTGTGCACCATTCGCTAAACGATTATCAATAATCAAATTATTATTAAACAAATTAATTGAATATAATGGAAGATAAATTGGTAATAATGATTCAATCGAATCCAATGACCATGGTACATAATCTAAGCCTAAATCATGAATTGTACTATGACGAAATGGCAAAATTGGTATTTTCAATAAATTCAAAATAATAACAATCATTTTGAATATATTGTCCTGTATTGTTATTGGATGGATTAATTCATTAACATCATCTGGAAATATTAAACGTTGTGGATCATCACATTGTTGATGATCATCATCATTGAATGGTAACCAATGACATGATTCGCGTAATTTTTCAATTCTCAACCATAATTCATGTAAAGGTAATTGTGAATTCAGCACAATCTCTTCTAAATCTATCAATTGTTGTTCATTAAAATTCGAATTTATATTGAATTTATTTCGATCAATTGGCGATAAATTCAACTCTAAATATAAACGTAATAACGTCCATAATTGTTCGTTTAAGCCGCATTGTTTCAAAAACAAGCCACATTGATATAAAATCTTCAATATGTTCTCTTCTAATTGTTGTGTTTCCATTTTAGAATTACGCCGTAATTTATGTATAATTGCCAGACATTTTGTATATAATTTTAAAACAGATTGTGTATTACAATGTGACATCGAACATTGTACTGATTCAATATAACCTTGCCATAAAATTATATTATTTTGTTCTTTATCGAGTAAATTTTTCAATTGTTGTTGTAACTCGTCTGATGGATAAATACTTACAGCAATTTTCAAACGTTCTCGCAACAATTCATCATTATTATTATTCGATTGTAACGCACGATCTAATATTGATAATTTCCGTTCACCTAACACACGTATAGCTTTCGCTATACTACCTTTACGATAGGTTTTCTCAAATTTATATATTATATCTTGAAAATTTACATATTCCAACCATAATTTTATATCTTTAGGGTTATCTGTTAATTTTTTATTATAAACTGCTGTTGTTTTCGATAATTCTTCTTCTTGTTTGAAACCAACAAAGTTCTCATCTTTTTTACTACAAATTTTATCCAAATTCTCTTTAGTTATGATTTCTTCATTATCAGAATTACTTTTATCGTCATCTTCTTTGTGAATTCTATTGAAATAACGACGGAATTTCTTACGTTGGCTATTTGAATGATTATGATTTCTTATAAAATAACGGATTGAATATTTTGGTGCACTAGGTCGTGATATTGTTTTAACATTTAGATATTCCTTTGTTTTTTTACGATCAACAATATAACCATCTTCTGATAAATCTACAACAGGATCCAGTTTAATTTTTTTCGATTTACTTTTACTGTGTTTTCTTTTTTGTATAGTTTCATTTTCATCTTCAATAATAAAACTAGTTAAATCTTCTACATTGGAAGTTGTAGGCTGATTTTCTTGCGATTGTTGTAGGAAAATTGCTGGATTTTTATCCAACTCAATTTTAAAACTGGAATTTTCTAACCATGATTGTTGTGATTTTTCTTGATTATCGTCCGGTGTTTTACTTGCCGCAGCATAAGCTGGGAATAAAGACATTTTTAAATAGTAACAATAAATTCTATTCAACTTTTTAATGGAATTCTCAAAAACAAATATAAATTGCAGCGAATTTGACTTTTGACAGACATAAATATAACCTAAAATATTTCAACATAACCTCAAATTTTTATGAAAATTACAGAGAAATACGACAAAATAAACTTATTTCTGTTATGTATGGCTATTCAGAAGCATTCGTTGAACAAATAAGCATTTATTTACAAAAATTTAAAACGGATATTTTGATTGTTGATGATCTTCTGAATCCGCACTCGTAGCATGAGTTATCGAAATTTTTACGATATAAAGAAATTATAAATTATTACAAGACCATCTTAATGAGTGTTGAATTTGCGAAAAAGATGTGAGTCACGTGTATAACTCGGTGGGGCATCATGAGGACAAGGTCATGTGAAACTTTCCCATCCCAAACAAGCCAATATTTATCTCTCAAAAACTATATTATCAATTAAAAAGTTGGTACGTTGTATTTATTAAAGTTCGATAGATAACAATGTTACGTTTCAAACAATCATGGACAAATAAAATACGTTATGTATCATCATTCAATAATATCAAACCACAACAAAAGGTTGTAATAGATTCGATTCTTTTTAAATATGAATAAAATATAATTGTTCAAATTTATAATTTTTCTTTTAAATTTATAGGTTATTGAACCACTTACAGATTCATTCGGACGACAGCATACTTATTTACGAATATCGTTAACAGAGCGATGTAATTTAAGATGTAAGCCAATTATATTAATTGACTATTAATTAATTGTAAATTAAATAATTAATTAGGTCAATATTGTATGCCAGAAGAAGGGGTGAAATTGACGAAAAAAGACAAATTATTAACAACAGATGAAATAGTCTACTTGTCGAAATTATTCGTTAAAGAAGGTGTTAGAAAAATACGATTAACAGGTGGCGAGCCAACAATTAGAAAAGATTTACCTTTAATAATCGGTGATTATTCTACAATCAATTTATTGAATAAATAAATTATTTTAAAACATTTTTAGAAAGTTTGAAGAATATTCAAGGTGTTGAAACTGTAGCGATAACAACAAATGGCTTAGTATTGACGAAACAATTGGTAACATTACAAAAATCAGGCTTAGACATAATTAATATCAGTTTAGATACATTAAATAAAGACAAATATGAATTGATAACTAGACGTAAAGGTTGGGATCGAGTGATGTTAGGTATTGATTTAGCCTTACAATTGGGCTATCAACCAATCAAAATTAATTGTGTTATAATGAAAAATTTCAATGATAATGAATTATATGATTTTGTTGAGTTTACGAGAGATCGTAATATTGATGTACGTTTTATTGAATATATGCCATTTACTGGTAATAAATGGGAATTTGATAAAATGATTAGTTATCAACAAATGATTGAGAAAATCAAATTAAAATATCCTGATTTTCAACAATTACAAAACAAACCGAACGATACATCAAAAGTATCCTAATTTATAATTAATTAATTTATGAATTCATTAGAATATTATTTTAGGCTTGGAAAGTGCCTGGTTTTGTTGGCCAAGTCGGTTTCATAACTTCAATGACTGAACATTTCTGTCATACATGTAATCGTCTGCGAATTACAGCTGATGGTAATTTAAAAGTTTGTCTATTTGGTAATAAGGAAGTCTCATTACGCGATGCTATCCGTAATAACTGTAATGAAGATGATTTAATTGCCTTAATTAATGCTGCTGTTAAACGAAAGAAGAAGCAACATGCAGGTAGATTTATGACTTGATCGCTGTTTAATGTTTTTCCCAAGAGAAAATAATTCAAATTATATAAATAATGAAATCTCGTGAATTATTTCAATGAGAAAAACATAGATGGCGGTTATGTGAATTAGCATTAATAATAATAATAATGCCGTTTGTGATTTTTCATTTCAAACACAATTGTGCTTGTACCAAGTCTTAAAATCATTGTACATTATTAAAATCATTTAAATCAACTTGTTGCAGGCATGTTGAATCTTTCGCAAATGGAAAATCGTCCAATGATTCTAATCGGTGGTTAGTTAGTATTTGTTTTTGTTTTTCTTTTTTTTAAAATTAGTTTCAGATAAAATTCAAATAAATTCGAAAATTCTTCATTTAATTCCTTTAACACCAAAACAATCAACAATTCGTTGTTATTCAACAAATTCGAATAAATTAAGTCATGTAAGTGAAGATGGTTCAGCTAGAATGGTTGATGTAAGTGATAAAAATGATACAGTACGTACAGCAATTGCTCAAGCTACAGTTAAAATAACACCAGAAATTGCCGATTTAATTCGTAATAATTTAATGAAGAAAGGTGATGTATTGAATGTAGCACAATTGGCTGGTATTTTGGGTGCTAAAAAAACATCCGAATTAATACCATTATGTCATAATTTACCATTAACGAATATTGATGTATCAATTGAACTACAATATGATGTGAAAGAAATAAGAATTTTATCGAAAATTACAACAACTGGTAAAACTGGTGTTGAAATGGAAGCATTAACAGCATGCTGTATTAGTGCATTAACTATTTACGATATGTGTAAATCAGTCAGTCATGATATTAAAATAATGGATGTTGTTTTGGTTGAAAAAACTGGTGGTAAATCTACAGTTGAAGCAACAGAAAAAATTAAGTTGAGACAAATGGATGAATCACCACTGCAGCCTGGATACGTCACAGTAGGACCACTTTAATAAATTGGAAAACAATCGACTTCATTACTTTTAATTTTTTTTCAATCAGTATATACTAAGACTTACATAATATTAATTGTTAAATATGATCTATGATCAGTTTTCCACATACTAAATTTCCTTAATTAAGAAACTGGGACCATCTGTCCAAAATAACATTAATTTTTAATTGATTGGTAATTGGTAGAAATAAATGAGAATTAACAAACAGTCAATAGACAAGTTTCTTCATCAAAATTTTCGAAAAATAAACTCCACTGAGTTAACGGTTGCTCAAATAATTTCGACTTTCCGCACTGATTTTCTTTTTTTTAATTAAATGAGGATTAATTGCTTTGAAATATAAGCACAAGTACAATAAAACAATATAATTATATTATTACATTTTATTTCAGAAATATTGAACCTACATTCCTTTCTATATGATTCAATTAAATGCAAATATTTTTTACTTTTAAATTACTACACTACCTTTTTTATCAAATTATGTTTTCAAATTTACCCTTTAAGTTCATTCAATTTAATTTTTTTTTTTTTTTAAGTGGGTAGGTACACTTAATTATTTATTTAATCATTTATTTAATTTGAGGAAGCAATCACTTGTATAATTATTTTAATTTAATTTAGTTTTTTCAATAAACTTTTCATTCATTAAACTATAATAATATTTTATAAATTATTATTATTTTATTAAATTATAGATAGAGCAATTGTGAAATGAATGGCACTTGCTAATTTACACAAAAATAATAATAATCAATCTCATTATCATTGAGAAATTGGAAAGCTTTTTGTTTATATTATTAATTAATCAATTGAGTAATTAAATTCAATTTATACAATAATATTATTATTCGATTTAAACTATCTGATTTTTACATAATAATTATAAATAAGTCCTTCTCTTTGAATCGTTCTGTTCTTTTGTCCGAATTCGAATATTTCCGTTCATTTCTGCACTGATGTCGCACAAGATATGTTCTCTTTTCACTTGAAGGAGTTTATTTAAATTATTTCGATTTATTTTGGAACATTTTTGGAAATTATATGTAAAATATATCACAATTGTTTTTTTAAATAATTAAAATTAAACACAAATCAATATTAATAGAGATTTAAGTAAGTTTAAAGATAATTTTTGGATCAAATCAATCACGTCAATATCATTATTTTTAAAACAGTACGTGAGCACTTTAACATCATATAATCACATTATATAATAATTACAATTAATAATACTTTACAGACGTATTGCTATAATTGTTTATTTCTTATTAAATATTGAAGCAAATTTTAATTTTTCTTGTTTTAATTTTTCAATTATTGTTTGATAATTAATCGTTTTTCAATTTCATTGATTCGGTTGTGCGTTGGTGTATTGAGGGATTAATTAGTGTTTATTTTCATTCGAGATTATTGTTTTCTACAAGGAGAATTCTATAATTATTTGAATTTTTGTGCTTCAAACTCAACCTCTGTTTTTTCTTTTTTTTTTTTAATGATTTTCAACTACAAATCTAAGCTAATTATGTTTAATTATTAGAAGCAAATAAAGGAATTGTCTTTGGTATTATGCAAAATCAACAAATACCTGTTTTCTATATACGTATGGTGTAATTATAAAAATAATTGTGTGATAATTTGATATTAAAGTGTTGATTTTTGTACGGGACAAAATTTATCAGTGAAACAGGTATTTGCAACTCAAATTGATAATTATAATTATAAGTGAAGTTGTGTTTTTTTTTTTGTGTGTGTGTGTGTGATTAAATTGTAATTCGCTTCAATTGTTGAATAATTTGGTGGTTTTTCTTTCAGAAATTCTCCAGACAACCAAATTCTAGAGAGGGTAGTTGTCAGTAGACCCATGAAACCGGTATCCATTGTGGTGTTGTTTGGACACGTTCAATTGCCCCCTCTAATGCCCCTATAGTTTCGTCAATATCATTATTGGCAATTGTTAAATCGAAATAATGCCCATAAGCTTGACGCAACATGTCAGATTCTTTAGCTAGTCGTTCCAGACTACCATCATACTAAAAATATTAATAACAACAATAATAATAATAATAATCATATATTAAAGCGAGTTAAATGTCTCATCTGAACTGAGCTTCACTTGTACGAGGGAACTAGAAAACCTTTCTAATAAATACAGAAACAACTGACTTTATTTTTATTTATTTTATGTTCGGTAAATAATTTTTCTACTTCCCCTCGTAAAATTCCCACTTACATCTGCGATATTTTGTAAAGCCGGAGCAGCAATGAACACAACATATGGTGAGAACTCAGCTGTACGTAATACTTTAAGTGCTTGTGGTTCAACATCAAGTATAGCCATTTTGCCTTCTTGATGGATTTTACGAATTGTATCTAATTTTGTACCATACATAGCATCTTCATGGGTACCTAATTTTGAATGATTAAACAAATTCTTGAGTAATAAAAAAAACAAAAGATACAATAGTAATAGCTATACCATATTCTAAATACTCATTTGCAGCAATATCAGCCATCATTTCATCGTGGGATACAAAGAAATAATTTCTGCCATTTTCTTCATCAGCACGTGGCTGTCTCGTTGTATCTAAAAATTATAATTTATTTGAATAATCGATTGTTTATTTTTTTTTTTTTAAATTTTGGTATAAATTACGTGGAATGGGATAAGCATATTGATCTGGATGTTTTGCGATTAGAGTATTCTTAATATGTCGTCTACCAACTCCATGGGCTCCTAATAATACCAATGTTTTACGTTGGAATGCTGGATCAGTCACTATAACGATATTTTGTTGGAATTAGAAAAATTTTAACAACAATAAATTTAGACTTACTCGGTAATTTGACGACTTCTTCATAAGTAACTAGATCTAATTGGTCGAAAACAGCATTGTGTTTTGCCAAATATTTATCTTTATATTGTTTCTTCTTTCGTCCAAATATTGAGCAATTAACTGGAATTATTTAGAGAAAACCATATTAATAAATTTTATTAAATTCAAATTTATTTCAATAGGTTATTATATTATAATCTCATAAAACATTAATCATGCATGTTTAATTTATTTTAATGATTATGATTTAATTCTATTTCTATTATTAGAGACTTTCCCAGCAGATCACAAAATATTGTCTACTAGGAAATGAAATTAATTATTATTTATTCAACAGAAAAAAATTAATGACTTGATCAAAAAAATCCTCCCAATAACAAACAACATGCTTTTGTTATTTATTTTTTTAATGGTTTTGACAAAACAATAATAAATACTACTTAAATTGTTAGGCATCATATACCTGTGGTACCATCACAACCGTTAGTATGAGAGGAACATCCTTTTTCCACGTCTAGCATTCAACAAAAATACAGGTTCACACCAAAATTTGGGTTTTATAATTATTAATAATAATAATTTAATTAATAAATTGTTATATTCTATCAAATTTATCGAATAATTAGTTGTCTAATATAATTAGCATGCAATTTGATCAACATTGAACAAAGATATAAAGCTTGACTGATGAATAACGCCTACTGAACTGCAGCCAAAATTTTTGCCCATCAAAAAAAAATTCAATCCTCTAAATGTGTTCCCAATGATTTTCCAAAGGAGCTAATTTTTCGAAATATAGTGAGACTAAGAAACTACTGAATTTAACAGAGAATCAAAAAATTGTAAGAAGATCTTGGGTTAGGATAACTGAGTTGATGCCCTTCTTAAGAGCCTATTTGAATTTATTCTAAGCTTAAGGAATGAGAAAAAGAAGATCCAGAAACACAAGAAATCAAGTATAAGTCTGCAAATAGAAATTTATAGAATTCTGAAGAATTGAGCCAAAAGAGAAGAGCGTCTTCTAGCAAAATTTGTTGCTCCTTAGATTGAATTATTCCATTTTATTAAAACTTTTTGAGAAGTCTGGTTGATTGATATTCAAATCATTTAGACAACATGGCGGCCTTATTTCTCAGTCAATTAGAATACAAACATGTAAACACATATTGATATCTAACAGAAAAAAGATTGAGACACAAGTATAGAACATGCAGCAACATATAAAATCAACACAGTCAATAAAATTTTATGAACTGCTGGAAATATCAACCAACTTATCCCAATATATTTCGGACATTTCCACA
The DNA here is from genome assembly GCA_037414795.1 of Stenodera caucasica. NCBI lineage: Eukaryota > Metazoa > Arthropoda > Insecta > Coleoptera > Meloidae > Stenodera > Stenodera caucasica. The sequence continues at coordinate 29,829 of JAZBGZ010000457.1, read as the reverse complement.
TACCTGACCTGTAAATGGTTTAATTGTTTCTTATTTTCAAATTGAAATTATAAAGAAAATTTAAAGCACACACACGCACACACAGTCATACAACAAAACTTAATAAAGCTTGAAGATAAAAATGGAATAAATTATAAACTCAACGGTTAATTATTGTGATAATTTTGTTTAAAAATAAATAATAAAATACCTTGTTCTTGTTTCGTTTTTTCCATAGCAGCACAAGCTGCTCGCCATTCTTGTAATTCAGGTGATGGAATCAAACCAGCCGATCCTGCGGCATTATCCTTTCTAGCCTGCCACCAATGATGATCATCTTTACTTATAATCTATAATTAAATTATTTTAATCAAACTAAACTTTACAATATGATTTTTCTCTTGAATTACTTGAAGAATATCACCAGTTCTAAAAGCGATACCAGCTTGAGCACAAGGTATCAATTCATCTTCTAAAGGATCATAATCGAATTGGGCCCGTACGAATATCTGGAAATTATACAAATTTATAAATTCAAAGTGAAATATAATG
>JAZBGZ010000457.1:14731-28674 GCA_037414795.1 Stenodera caucasica | reverse complement strand
TTCTATTTTCCACCAAAGAACTGCACATGATAGGTTAAGGAAATTATCGTTGAATTTAACAAGATTGATTTGAAATTGATTTTTATTTCTCAATCATTCAATTTAATGTCGTATAATTGTGAAGAAAATGGAAAATTGTCTATAGATCATTCAATTTACGATATTATTGATTTTTTTTTAATATTATCACGAGTTTTGATTTTGATAGAAAAAACTCGATTTCTCCCCAAAAGCACGATCCCATTTAATTTCCTGTCAAACTTTTAGAATAGAAATCGTTTTGGAATTTCCCATTTTTGTCCCTCAATATTGTTGATATCTACAATATTATGTTGCATGATAATGATAATAATATATAGTGAAAACTTCCTTAATCCAACTATACAAATACTGATATAAATATTATGGGAAAACTAAAATCGATACCAAAATAAAATGGTGAATTTATGATATGTTCGATGAGAACTAGGAAAATCATTAATCTAACTAGATTATAGAATATAGATATAGAAATGTTTGTTCTGCTGTAAATTAAAGTATGTTTAGTTATAAACCAACATCAACCACTTCATTGATCTTTTAATAAATGGGCTAAATTCATAGCTGAATGAACTATAATTCAAGAAAGTATAAAAACGGGTCTCTCGACAATCGGTATAGTTTTCAACGATTTCCTTTAAATGACCATTTATTGTAGAGAGACGTTCTATATGTTTCTTTATCGAATTTATTGGAAAATAAATGGAAGAAATTTATGTCTTGCGAAATTTAGAATTTTGTTCATAGTCAGTTTTTCAGGATATTCAGGACTTGTTTTCAAAGTAGAAATTAGCAAGGAAATCGAATGAAACTTTTTTGACCAATTATGGACAATTGAGAAGATTTTTCTAGTTCCCTCGTACATGTAATTAATGAGAAATTTATTGAGAACAAAAATGGAATTTCTATTAATGTAGATCTGGTACATGATGGGATGTGCTTCAAGAAAATGGAAATGTCACCACAATAAATAAATAAAATGGAAATTAAAAAAAAATAATACAAATGAGAGAAATGTTATTTGAACTTGATGATTAACTTGAATTTATGCTTTATTTTTAAGAATAGCGATAAGCGCTACATGCAAATTTAAATTTAAATAAGTTTTGGACTTACCTCACAAGGGGGTGGTGCACTTCGATACGATGGTACAATTTTGAATGTAACCGAACCTCTGGCTTCCCTCTAGAATAAAATAAAGTAGAATACAAATTATGTATTTATGTTGAGAAATAATTTAAACCAATCTCAAAACTAACATCTTGTATATTTTCGTATTAAAACTCAATATAACAAAAGAGTTGGATAGTTTGAAAACAATGGTAAATTAAGGCTATAAACTTGTAGAAATTTTAGACTAACATTTATCAAGTCAATGTTTAACATGTTTAAATCTCAAAGTTGTTAGTTAGCTAACGAACCGTTACATAAAACAAAATGTGTTGCAATATTCAACGAAGATTTACACTTCAATTTGTTAAACTGCAGCGCTTCCCAAACTTTTGTGCTATTCCATCATTTCCCCCTAACATTTCTTATATAATTTTACAGAATTTGTTGCAAGATCTCGTGATCTACAGTTTGGGAAACGGTGTTGAATTCGAATTGAATTTGAAAAAATATGTAATTCTTTTTTGATAAATAAAAAGATCAGACTTACGAGAATCTTTTGTAGAGCATTGACTGATTGATTCATAACTGAAATTCCATTAATTTCCCTAATTTCATCCCCAACATGTAATGTTGCTTGTCGATGGATCATCCCCCCATGCATTATTCTTGCTACTATACATTTTCCATCTTCATTCATTTTTAATGTTATGCCCTAAAAATCAAAAATGATAATAATTGGTATATTTTTAATTCAAACTGCGATATTTTTAACTATAATTAAGTGAAACAAGTCATCAATGAAAATGTTGGGAATTGTGAAATGGAAAACAAAGAATCTGGGAATAACAAAAGATTCACGCTTGACAACATTTGAAATAAATAAAACCATTGCCAGTAACGCTAGTTTCAAAAGTTCAAAAATAAAAACTATATGGTAAATATTTAGACATATCTGAATGGAAAAAAAACTAAAAGGTTGGATTTATATAGGAAAATTATGAAAATTTCAACAAATTTATAAAAGCCCGAAAACTAATATTCTTTTAGAATCAAACAAATTTTCCACAAGTTACGGTTTCAACAGGAAATGTAACAGTCTTATTCGGAAAATTTATTATTTGAATTTTGATAGTGGTGTTCGGGTAGATCTGATAAGAATTTAAAATAAGGGCGGTAAAAGAAATCTTGCTAAAAGGGCAATTTGTTTATTATCAATCAATAATGTAGACAAAGTCTTATTCATTTCAGTGGATTGAATTTGATTTTTTTTCTGTATAACGAAAGTAAGGAGATTTTTCCTTGGCTTTTGAGAGAATTAAAATTTTCAACTTTAATTCATTATTATCTCTCTTGTTGAAGAAATTTTTATAGGAAAATTTAATGAAATGAAGATTGTAATTGAGATGGTTTTGTTTATAGAATGTAAAAGATATATTTAAATAAAATAAAATTAACAATATACAAAAATCTTATTTCGATTTTAATCTTCGTCGAAACAATCCTCTTATTCCCAAATAAATAATCGTAGATTGACGACATGTTTTTAGTAAGGATAAAGGATTATCTCGATCTCAATCTCTATTTTGTCAATTTTCTGGTTCTCCATTATCTCTACAAAAAATGAGCTATTGACATAAAAACTGACCCCCTTCTAGAATGTCCTAGTCGAGTCAAAGTTAAAGTTGTGAAACAATTTTTTTTCCATAACAAATACTTCTAGATTATTTCAATGTGTGGAAATTTGCAAACTTTTTTGAGAGAATTTATTATAAACAACCCTCTCTTTGATTTATTATAATTTATAATAAGCCACAAGTAGTTCATAGACGGCTTTGATCTCATTTAAATTTCAGTGGAATTATTTTAAAATTCAGAAATAGTTTCGCTCAATTTCGGATTAATTCCATAGAATTAGTGGACATTGTGTGGATTGTTGATTTTTTTATAGAGATTAAATCACAATACATATTTGAAATTTCAGAGAATTGGAGCTTTTCTAGAGAATTACATTGAATTTTGTTAATCATATCATAGAAATAGAATCTAATTCAATTTTAACAATTGAATAGAGTTCAGTACACGTATTTGAACAATAATCACCAATAAAACCAATTATAAACAATAGATTAGATATCTATTGTTCAATTCACAATTCTCAATCAATATTTAATATTGTAGCGAATACAAATATTAGTCTTATCGAACAATTATTGGAAGTAACAAAAGAATATTTATTGGAAAAGAAAGAACAGAGAATAAGGATAGGGAAAAGAATCACTTACCATAGGTTCGTCCGTATTTTTTTGGAATTGAACAAGTCGCACCCTTGTTACGTTTTCCATTTCCACTTCGCCATTGGGCCCATCAATGTCTTCACCCCCATTGAGATAGGGCAATAGGGGTGGTGGTGTGACCCGCATGGCATCTTCACCGTAAATTTCATGCGCCACAACATCATGTGCTTGCAAAAGGGCCTGAAAACAATAACAATAATACAAAATCATCATCATCATCATCATTAGAAAATCCAGTTGTTTTCAAGATGAATCCTTGGAAGATGAATGACATAAATTATAATAGATAACGTCAAGAATGTATTATCTATATTTTATGAATATTCAACATTTATTTTACATATGTTGTAAGTAATTTTAGAGATTCTAACATTAAAATTAGTTGATGCTTGAAGCTTTGAGGGAATTTCCATTGCTCATATTCTCAAATTATTCATGTTGAAACTATCACAAGATATTTGTCTTGAAATTATATAAAATATAAGAATTATGAGTGTAAAACCTATCGAATATAATATCTTAAGTTGGGACATTTCTTGCATAAAACCAAATGTCGGATCTCGTCCCATGTCTCATGAATTATCTTGTGTGTTGTGCTTTTTGTCGAACATAGAAAGCTTTTTTGGAAGATAAAGCACGTTTGCTTTAAAACTAAAGGAAAAAATATCTAAAACGAGTTCTAAATTGTGGGAAAAAAAAACAACAATCAATTCATAAATTTTTCTCTCTTATTATTATAAAAATATCCCAAATATACTATATCTGTATATAAATAATGATTCTCATTCATTTTAAACGATATTCCATTATAATTCAAATATTTGATGTTAAACAACAAATCTAAAATACTATAGAATATAAATCATAGCGGACAAAATTCGAGGAACATTGTTCGAATTGAATAAAATGCCTGAATTTAATTCAGACAACAATCCCAACTACCGACATTTATAAGCCTTCAACTGTATCGCCAAAAAATTCCAAAAATCAATAGCCTGAAAAAAGAATTTCCATCTATTTATTATTGAATTCAATATTGAGAGATTCGACCCCGAATTGGAATTTTCAAGATAATCGACAGTTTTACAAAAGTAATTTCAGACATTTGAGCCTTCAAGATTCAAAATTTAACAAGATTATAGGAAGAAAGTGGTTGCTAAAAAATTTCAAAAATTCGACTCCAAATTTTAATAGAAAACAACTCAATAAATACAACAAAGCGATATATTTCGCCAATTATTAGTTCAATTAAGGAAAACGAAAGATAAGATCATCAACAATTCTCTAATCAAATAAGTATGTAACTGATATTACATAATTATGTGGTAAATATCGACTAATCGTCAATTTATTTCATAATTTCAATTAATTTTGATTGCAATTTGAGAATCGGGTAGGTACACTTGTTGATGCATTATTAACAATTAATATCGATTTATCGATTGGGAAATATTCAGATAACGCTATTCTATTCAAGAATTATTACAATATTTCCAACAATTATGTTTGAAAAATCGCCGATAATGAAGTTAAGTTTAAAACAGTTGAGTTATAATTTTGTTCCAACTTGTTACCCCATATTGTATCAATTCACGCACTAATAAATACAAAATAAATTGATTTTTGAATAAAAAGCGTAATATCATTAGTATAATTGGGTTATTTATGGGATTGAATGAATAAAATTGCATAAATATCCGTAGTTTTTGATAATTTTATTTTTATCAAACAATATACGATAAAAATTGAGATTTGTAAAAATGGTGGAGGCGCCGGGCGCGCACCAATTCAAGTAATACCTGAATTTTAACGTGAAAATCTTGCTAAAATATTTTTTATTTCTTTAAAATTCCTACAATTGTTAACAAGATTATTTTTAAGATCAAAGTCGAAATTAGGGCTCTCTTAATAGAGTTGAAGCTTCTGAAATATTCAAAGATCGACAAACTAATGTTTTTTTCATGTATCTTTGTTGAAAAAAATGCTCGAATCGATCATATTATTGGATATGAGTTTCAATCGATAAGTGGAAAATCGAGATAAGAACCGATGTACCAATAAAGCGTTGAATTGTTTGTGTAATTTTTCTTTGTAAATTTTCAAATTGATTCATCAATTTTATGGATGGATCCTTTTCTGTTTGTCTCAAAACAAATGAAACTTTACAATATTGTATTTGTTAGTCGCTAACTTCAATCCATTTATTGCTCGTTTTGACAGACAAAACTGTGAACATCAATCGGAAAATTCACAGCACAGATCCATCATGTTGTTCTAGTTTTGAAGTTGTTCAAGTACCGCATATAATTTGTGATATAAGGGAATCAGAAAAAAATTAAAACAAAAACAGTAGACAGTAGACTATAATTTCATATTAATTTGCAAATCTTTAATGTCAATATAACGAAAAAAAAGTTCGTTATGGGAAACAAACCATTAAAGATCAATGATATGAAGTATAAAGTATTCCAGTTTAAGAATACTTTTATTTATTTTATTATCCATCTATTCGTTTTACCAAATTCATTTATCAAAACACCTAGCAACAAATCAATTTCAAAACCAGTCTAGACATGATGAATGGAGTTAATCTTACTGAAGGAATGAAATAAGACGAAAAAAAAAATAGATAATGCTATCATTTCAGTGGGTTTCTTTCAGATTACGTCATGTCAAGTTTTTGATAGATATTTCTATAAGTTTGCCATTTATTATAGTATTTAAAAAACCATCAAATTTTTATGGAGGACAATTTAAATTTCAAAAGAGTAGAGTTTTAACACGAACGACTTATTAATGTTTCAATATCTATAAAGGAGGCAAATTATTCACAAATTTTTGTATTCATTCAAATAATTACACAGCTCCATGTTCGTTCAACGATGTATATAAAACGACCTTTGTTAATTAATTCAATTTTCCCCAACCAATTTTATGTAACAAACTTTTATATTTGACTTAATAGCAAATGATCTTTTAAAACCGGTAATATAAAAACTGATCACAAGAAAATAAAAACTTTCAAATTTCTGGGCTTTATTATTGAAACACACAATTTCTAAAACGTCACCTATTTCAGTGATAGTTAGGGGAAGTTACAACAGGAATTAGAGTTAAATACATGTTACTTATTGTGAAATAGAAGAGAGACAAGCGGAAAGACGAGTAGTATGGATTGTTGAACACATTTTCCTTTTTCTAGAATTATTGGAGCAAATTTTCTTCGACAACAAAACAAAATTTCCCCTTTACAAAATAATACAATAGCGCATTTTTATAATTATTTGATGAAAATAACGGAAGCTTTTTGTTTCCAATGAAATAACAGACTTCACTTGTTATTCTTGTAGAGGTATTCATTTTGTATTTTTAATTGAATACCTTAGATAAATGAATATTATTCAAAACAATTTGATACGATATTCTTTTTATATGGATACAGTTGGCGCATCCACCATTTTTACAAAAAAAAATAATTGTTCTATTAACAAAATTTTATGATAAAAGCACGAAACTCATTCGAGATAATAAAAGATCGATTTGATACTTATTTAGGAGTACAATCTCGATTTCTCAATTGAACCTGAAGTTGTGCTACTCTAAATTACAAGATAACGATCCAGTTCTATTATGAATCATTTCGATGCAATTTCACTAGAAATAACTAAATAATAGCCGTTTTCCCAATTGATTTCCTTCACGATGTTTTGTAATACTATCCGACAATATAGCCCAATATTGGGAAATTACAACAGTTAATTGATGATCATAATTATTCTGATTGTGGACTAAATTACCAAAGAAGTTGATTGATAATAGAGTCGTCCAAGTGATAATATTGACCAAATCGTAAAAATTGAATAATAAAGTAGAACATTTTGAGAAGATACTAGTTATATAATAGAGAGATAATTCAACTCTTTGCTTATTTATTTTTAATTAAATTTTTCTACCACGAATCGAAAGATGGATTTTATCTTAATTGAATCAACGCCCAATATTACTTCAAAGTTCAAAGTAAATATTTTATTTTGATTTGAAATAAGAATGGAACAAATATTTAATTTTAAAAATTTTCAATCAAAGTCTCAGTGTAAAAATGAATGAAAACTGAACATTTAATTAAAAAATAAGTTATTGACAGTTTGTAGAAGAATCAACAAGAAAATTACAAAAATTATTGAATATCAAGGAAATAGAGGTAAATGTAAACTAATTACAATTTCTCATTAAACAAAAATCCAGTGACTTAATTAAGAGAAAGACGTTCAATCAAGACTAGACAAAAAGTGAGCTCTAACATTTGTACGGCTTAGAAAAAAGATTAAACTACTTAAATACTCTAATTTATGAAGGTAATTAATATAGATTGTTATTCTCTTGAATTTTTTCAAATTCTGTCAATTATATGAGAATTATTCCAATCACCCTAACATAATAAAAGAAATGGTTCCCAAATTGAACAACTACTTGAGCTTAATGTTGATTAAATTTTTGTCGTAATTTTATTTAATAAACCGACTATAATAAACTTTTTCTTTTGAGAAAAAAACAGCACATTTTTCACTATTTGCCGCAAAAATAAAAGGCAGCTGATATTTTCCATTGCTGCATCACTGAATAACAACCGCATTATAAAAAATGATAGTGGATTTTTTTTTTTGACCGAAAAAAATTATAAAATATTATTTGTACTCAGTTTTATCATAGTAATATTTCGATTTTTGTTGTTAACGATTTCATAATAAATATTTTCTAGAAAATAGCGATATATCAAAGAGAATAAATGCTTTAATTCAAGTTTGAATTTCTAGATCTGTATTACAATAATTTCTGCATCATAGCACTTTGAATATTTGATGAATTGAATTAATTCACAAGATAATGAGAACTTTCAACTTACTGAGAAACATAAAGACTAAAGTAAAAATAATGGGTAATTGTTATTTTCGTAATTAAATCTACTTATCGTAGATCTTGTTTATGACTAGATAGAGAGAAACTTTTCGAATTTACACCAAATCACTTCAACTATAATGAATTGAATTTTGGAAAGAAAAAAAATTCGATTATCGTCCAACTTACATAGCAGAGCATGATTCAAACTTCCCACATAACTTTCGTTTTTGGCCCCTTTATTTTTTTTCTAAAAGACTGTTGTCCAAGTTCTTCCTACTTTATTTTTATACGTTTCACAGTTCAAAGGTGCAATCTATAGAGAATTTACCAATTACTTAACAACACTCTAGACAGAAAAAGAGGATCTATCCTATTATAAGTTGGCTGAAGTTCAACTTCACTCATTGTCAATGACATGTCTCATTATTTATTTTATTTATTATTATTGTTATTATTATTATAATTCATTTATAATTAAACAATCGATTAGATGATGTAATGTAGTTCTGGAAATTTAGATAATTGCGTTTGTTTCACGAACGATTGGATAAACAGTCAAGCGGCCGTTATGAAAGCTCGCAGCTTACTGATAATATTGGGCCAAATAGTAAAGCGCGCAGTCTACAACTTGTTAGTGAGAGCTTTTGATGTACTGAAGGTAGATTTCAATTTGAATTTTGATATTTGTCGATGAGAAAATGATATTTTGATATTCCAATATATGCCGACTAGACGAATATGAAAGGGATTTTTATAAAAAATATTGACAACTGCTGGATTAATGGAGATCAATTTAAATGTATTGACGAAAAGAAAATAATAATACGACTGATATATCGAGATAATATTAAAATTTCATTTTTTTATGTCCGTTATTTTTGCATATTCCAAATTAAGCCGTACGATAAAAATTAAGAATCATCAAAATTTCACTATCTAATACAGGTAACAGTGGTCTTCAAACTACTGCAATATTCCTTATGTGTTCAATAGGACTTTAAAGTTTTCAATATTCCAATATTTCAAGACTCTTGAAAATCATTTTTTGAATTTTGGATGAATTGTATTTCATTAATTTTTCCCATGTAGGGTATCTTTTTTTCTAAAATTTTTAAAGTTCATAATTCTATTATTTACAGTTTGATTCTCAGAAAAATAGTTAGCTACGTTTTGACGGTAAATTTTACAACTTTCCTATTTTTGAGAGTTGGAGAATTGTCACGTTTCTATTATTTCAATTGTTTCTTGTTCATAAACTTTTTCGATAATTTCTGAAATCGTGGCGAGCTTTTCAAGGATCCTTTTCTACACTTTTTCAACGGTACTTGAATTCAGTAGCTCATTAAAAAATAGTAAATTTTGAAGTTGTAGACTTCACCAGTATAGTTTGTATGTCATCAAAGATATCAACTCTCGTTTAGTAAGCTATTCAATTAAAGGATGAAGTACTTGAGTTGTCATTTTTATTAATTGATTGAAATGACTTTTTCCTGGGTCTTAATGACAGGTATAATCAAAAATATTGATAAAAATGGCAATTTGAAGCTGATTCTGGAAAGTTTTAGAGTTTCAAAGTTAAAATGTCGAAATAAAAGCGTCATATTTTTCCGAAGTGGTTCTTGAAAAGTCACACAATTTTTCATTATTGAGGAACAACACAATATCGACAAGAAAAACTGATATTCTCTCTACAAAATATTCAAATCATACAAACAGTATGATTTAAAGCAAATATATCGGGATTTAAGAATGAAGCACGTAGAATCGTCTCAAATCTATCAACTTAAAAATCAATTTTTTCACGAATCTTTGTAAATTTTCTAGTAATATAATAACATAAGATTTTATCAATATACGTCTTTTCGACGAAACAACATATTTGTATCTAATTTACTGTAAATATACAGGTCATATATTACTAAAAATATGCTTTTCTTAGTTTGGAATACTGGAAACTGAAGCAAACTCACAACAACAACATAATAAAAATAAATATAGGGATAAAAATATATTGTTTTGACAAGTTTCCATACAATTTGTTTTGAACAGGATAATAAACATGCAACTGATGTCAATTTTTTTCAAGCTAAATTCATAAATTTCCCTTGGGCTTTTTCTCAATATGAACTCATTAAACTAATTACAACTGCGTAGCAATTTATTGGAAATTTAATCGAGCGTATTTGGATATATTTCTGAGATAGAGAATAATGCAATCAGCTCAATTAAAAATAATATAGAATATTCTAACAATAGATCGAAAATTTATATTTCATGATTATTCAAGCATTGAATAGAATCATCAATGATATCAATTAAGTTAAACTGTATTATTTTCAAAATTTTCTGCAAAATTAACTATAATTGCGTGACTCTTGTGTCAAAATAGTGTGGTTTTATGTCCAGCAAAAGTCACATTTCTATCGAAAAAAATTATTATTTCTCATGGAAATGAAAACGAAAAAATGTTCAAAGTCAATAAAACTTGAAAAAGACATTTCCAATCCAATGAATATTTGAAACATCACTTAAAAGGCGAATTGATCAGTTATAACAAGTGTGTTCGATAGCCATTGAATTTCCCAAGATTATTTTTTTGATGTGTTAAATCATTCGAAATAATTACTATTTATTATAAGAGAAGTTGTGAAATTTTTCTTATTATGAATTGATACACGGCAGCTTCTACGATAGATAAAATCATAATAAAACAATTGAGCCTTTTTCTGGGAAAAGACTGTTCTCGAGATATCTTCCTGTATTAAAATATTACATTATTTACAGTCCGATTTATAAATCGGACATCTGGTTGATATGATATTGATATTCGATTTATTTATTGATTTATCTATTTCAGTATTGTTTTATGCGAAGTAAAATGGTGGATGCGCCAAGCAAATTCAATAATATACTTTAATCAAGAATTGATTATTATCCAATTTGATCGCTATTCACTTTAAATTGAAAAACAAAGCTTTATATTTCAATCCGACTTGGTGTTGAAGATGTAAGAGTTCGGAATTTATTTCCTTTATTTTTCCTTCATCTCGACAGAACACTATCTAGGTTGCAAGTTACGTTGAATAGGACATTATTTCTTAGAGCATGTACGTAATTTTCAATGCTAAATTACAATCATTACAAGAATCAAGTCGTCTCGACTTTTGGAAATTTACGAGAAAACAGAACATTATTATTTGGGAATAATTCGAAGCATTCCACAACATTATACCATGATGATTATAATAAAGATCAATGATGTTTTACGCAAAAAAAAAATCGGACATTATTACCTTAAAATTGGCGGTTTATAGGCGACTTGTAAAATTGGTGGATGCGCCGGGCAAATTCAATAACTTTTTTAATTGAGAAAGAGAATTAACGATATTGATTTTTGATCAATTCGAATGTTGTACATAGCAAATGGAAGGACAAACTTCCCATTTTGTTATCAAAAAAGCAAAATTCGATCTTTAGAATCATATTCTAACTAATGGATAGGAAATTGAAAATTATATTTGAAATTCTCTTTCACGTTAATTCGAAACATGATATAATAAACACAATCTTACAATAAACGATATAAATCTCAATGTGTATTTTGACGATTGGAAGAAAAAGCTGCATAATCAATTTATAAGGGAGAGAAATTCGATTCCAAAAAATTATACGTTGAGTTATAGATGGAAATTCGAATGTTTCCGAAATTGATTCCTTTCATTAATCATTAAATCGCCCTTTTTTTGTTGATTAAAATCCATTTGCATCACAAATTCTAAAGTTAGAGCACATAAAAAATCATCGATGCGAAAATACGGCATTATACAAAATCAAATGATAAAACGTTAATTATATCAAAATATTAATAATCAATACAATTTACAAAAATATAATATCGCAATAATTCTCGAATAGTGGATTTATTTGATGTATTGTAAAAATGGTGGATGCACCAACTAAATTCATCAAGTTCTAATTATTGATAGATATTATTAGATCAATTTTTTTTATTATTATAAATGAGATTTTTCTCGTGATATACCAAACTTTTTCGATATAATTTATTGGATTATTGATTGAAACAACAAAAAGTATATAGATCGATTGGGTCAAGCTTCAAATGTTGGATTTAAATCAACAATTGAATTAGTTAGTTTTTGTTTGTGAGTCCAAATCCAAAGTGGTCATAAGTAAACATTTATAATTGATCCTCGAACTTCACAGGTCAAGTTTTGTTTGTTTAAATAGTGAGTTGGTGTTGTAATGTTTGCGAATTTATTTGCCTTATCAAAAACATATATTAACCCAACTCATTTTTTTTTTTTAAATTTGTACTCACTATAGAAGTTTACAAATTTCACTAATCGATGTATTGAAATAATAGAAACAAGTAATGGATTTAGAAAGGTTTTAGCGTAAACAAATACAATGTTTCCGATTACATTGTAACAAAAATAGTAGACAAATAACAGAAATTTGATATAAATATTGAAGCCTTATCGAATCACTAGATTCAATTACAAGTTTTGACTATACTAATATAGTTTCAAACTATAGAATAGTAAAGTCCATTATCAAATAGATTATTCATAAATTTAGATCAACAGGTTATTCGTTGATGGATGAGTTTGGAGTTTTTGATGAAATAAAGGCGAAGAATTCATCTTTGTAAATGTCGAATTAAATGAACGATATTCATCAAAATATCATCAGAAAATTTACAATACTTATTTATAAATGACAGTCGAATTTGAATTCAACACAATCCAAATTCAATAAAGAGTTTACAGCTTCTGTGAAACAAACAACAATATGTTTCTGTTTACGAGCTTGTTTTGAAGATAAAATCTTCGATTTGAAAATGAACAAAAATAACTTTTAATTCCATTGTTCAACAAAAGAATCGATTTTACAGTATTATATCTGACGGGGAAAACAAATTCAATCTGAATATTGAATTTTTTTTTTTTTAAATGAATCAACAATTTCAAACTGTAGTGCCATCTAGTAGAGCTTTCTAGAAGTTGATGAGAAGCTTGGGATTCTCATTCGATAGTTGGAATTCAGCTGAAATTCTACAGATGGCGTTCTATACTTGAAACTGAAGTTCTAATTCAACATGATTTGATGTATTCGAGAAGACGAATTCAATTAGAACGAATTGATAATTTGGAAATAATATAATCGAGTTATATTGTGGAATACGTTTATTTTATAGAAGCCAGGAAATATTCGAGTATATGAATATAGAAAATGATTTCCAGATTAGTTTATAAATGATTCATATCACGTTTCTAAACTAAATAAACCGGAACTTGTCTATTTCCGGATATGTTAACACGCTACCGATATGCCATAACAACTCTATTTCAAATTCCATATTTCCACAATTATGTTGTATTTTGTAGTTTGTATTTTTTCTTTAAAGAAAGGAAGAGATAACAAATGAAAATATAAAAACAATAAAACTGTTTCCCTTAAGTTATATTAAGTAAAAGTGTAGAAATCTTGGACGATATTATCTTTACTAAATTACAACGGAAAATGTTTGAGATAAAAATTCAATTATCTCAAAGCAGATTTACGTAGAGAAAATTA
>JAZBGZ010000456.1:33343-43781 GCA_037414795.1 Stenodera caucasica | reverse complement strand
AAAATTCGAAACACCGCCAGGTAGACTTTTGAGTGAAAGATTTTAATTAGTTTCCATCGTAAATCTCAACCGAAAATGCCACAGATAAGATGAAATTTATTACATTTTAATTATAGTTGATTTGGTTATATTTTCGTGATCGAATCGGAGAAAATAACGATATTTTTCCGTAATGATCCGATTTTTATCAATCTCGCCAATAATTACGATTAATATCGCTGTTCGATAATCTTTTATAGCCTAAAATTGATTTATTTCCAGTCATATCGGTTTTTTTTCTCGATTCGAATTTAAAATTAAAAATGACGAATATATCTATATAATTGAAGAAATTTTTGACAAATCATAAAATTTAAATAAAAATAGAGTCGTAGCGTTGGCACAATTTGAAACCGGGGCCAATAAATCAAAAGGCATTTCCCTAATAAACGACTAAAACTCTGCTAGAAAGAATTACTATTTTTAATCGTGAATTTATTTATCGATTCTATTATCAAAATATTCAGAAAAAAATATCACCGTGAAATTTTGCAATAACAAATTTTTTCCACACAAAAGATCATCTCCGCGTAAATTAGACTTTCATATAAGTATAAATTCCTCAATAATAAAATAACAAAAAAACAAAAAAAAAAAAAGAAATTGTCATTGATTTATTTTCCATCATTAATTTGTTTCGAAATCTTTCAACAGATACTTTTCCAGTGTCATTTATAGTTAATTATAATTTTGATTTTTTATATTCATATTTTTTTTTTTTTTTGTTTTTTCAATGAACAATGTCGCCCACTTGATTTAGAAAATAAAACTCAATATTTACCTGGAATTTTACGGATTTGCTAATCAAAAATTCCACCAACAGGTGTCAGTCTTCGAGTTAATCGATTTAATTCGCTTTGTAAACGTAAAACGGGCACTGATATCGAAAATTCTATATTTTATTAAATTATTGATCTGTTAACATCGAGTTTGAGAAAATTATGGATCGTTCAATTCGGGAAGGACATAGGCGGGACTTATTTCGTTAACACCCACGCACATGTCAAGATTACGGTAATTCACATGTCGAACGTCTCTAATTACCGGTAGGCTCGATTTATTGTACAGGTGAATTTCGAAAATTGTTGCGTTGGTTCGATTCTCTCGGCGTACGTTGCCCTGTGCGCTCACCTTAACGCACAACAATCTGAATAAATTTCAACGTTGTTTTGATTGATCGTTACGGATCTATTACGATTTTAACTAATTGAATTAGTGATAATGATCGTAACTGGAGCAATTTTGGATATTCCGTTAGATATCGGACTTTTCTTTAGTAAATTTTGATTTAAATTAAATATAGACTTGGTTATGTTTTAACGTATCAAAAATTATGATTAATTAATCGTTGAAAACTGAATTGGTGACTAAACGAAAATAATCAAATGAAAAAATATTCCAGTAATAAATTCAAACGATTTATAAGTCGAAATTTGCGACTTTCATGAATTTATTGTGCGATCATTAAATGGTTGAATTGGAATAATTCTTCAATTTCTCATAAATTAATTATTCGTAGAATTGAACACAAATATCGATTATTAAAAGAACTACATGGGAATTACTTGTTTTTTTTTTTTTTTGATTGAGATAGAATATGTGTTAAAAAATAGTTTTATGACTGGAAATTACATGGGAGTTTTATCCTCAGATTATGAATGAAAGCTATTTTGTTGGCAATTAAAAATTTTATGGGATAGACTCAATTATTCGTTTGTAGTTTGGCCGCTAATTTTTCAATTTTATTCAAATAAATCTAGTTGGAGTTCGGTATTTTTAAAAAATTTTATTATTTTATAAAAATTGACGTTCGGTTTCGAAATTATGGAACGTCACGCGACCAGAACTGATGACCATTGTCATTGTGACACCTGATAAATTAGCCGTATTCCACATAAACCCTATGCTCTTTATCTTACAAATAAAGAACCATTCGGATATTTTTATTGTAATATAAACATATAAACAGCGGAATGATTGATTATGCAAGTGAACGTATAGGTATCAATTTCTGGAATAATCAATTCGATGTGGAAACAATTGAAGTGACAGAAAAAAAATGTAGAAAGTTGGTTTTTATTGTCGATGTGTATATTGGGCAGTTTTTCCGGGCGTCGTGTACGAAACTCGACCGCGTGCTCCGGGTCGATATCTCGGGCCTGAAGCGTGTGCGTGAGTCCAATAGTTGTACTCTATACATATATAAACCCCCCATTCATCGCCACCACCATTCATACAAATTCACACCGAAAACGATATAGAAATAATTGACGATTTATCAATTTTTCCTCTATTAGGAGAAACTTTTCACTTTCGATCGAAATCCAAGTTGTTTTTAGTTGTTTCGATGAAGAAACGACCGTTGCTGCTGTACTGCCTCAAGTGTCCGCCAACTTGCCATAAAACGATTTTATTACTCAATAACACCACATCGTCGGTTCTCTGATCGTTTCGCCAAAATGACAGGGTACACACTCTTTGCCCTGTGTGTGTGTATATTACACACTCAACCTTCCAGTCTTCGCGCTCAATATTTATTTTTTTCAAAATTTTTTTTTTTATAAATCTCGATTCCAATTTCATCTTGAGAACCCCAACTGCCGGTATATGATTTGCAAAATTAGGCTCTACAATAGTAATTTTGTGTCGTTCAAATATAGTTTGGCCAGACTAATTTTGATGAATATACATATATATATGTGTATGTTGATTGTATTCGATGTGTAATTTCGGGATACGGATCTGTTTTATTACACACGGGCATTTTGATTGGACTTAATGGGGCTTATTTTGTTGATGATTAAAAAAATAAATAAAAGCGAATGCACGACTAGACGATTCAAGAAACAAAGGATTGTGTCAGATTGTGAAACTTTTTATTTTGATCGAATCGAGATGCACCTGTCCCGCTGAATCTAGTCGTCGGGGGTTGCATAAAAGTCGTTTGACGTTGCACCCTCTCGCCTGCCAATTTCTCTTTACCCCTCTATATATACGTGTATATATATATATAAAGTTTGAGTATCCTACTTCTGAGCTGTCCGTCTCCCGTCAGCGTCAGTGCCGCCGATCGATCAGTCTGTGGCTCAAAGCAATGCACGCTCAGGTCAAAAGACGTCTGCCCGGGCAGCAGCGACAACACCCCAACCCCATTCAATCCCTCCCTAGACCCCCACCTGCTTCAATTCTGTTGTATTTCCAAATACCCCCTTGTTCGTTCTGGACTTGACGGACGTCACACGACATTTCAATCTACAAATAACAGAGAGACGGATGGATGTTGCTGTTATACCAGCCAACGGACACATCTTTTGATGTTTTAATTAGTTTCATCCTCTTTGATGATGACGATGATGATCATCATTATCACTATCATCATCATGATCAGTAAAAGCATCAAGGGGAAATTGAGTAAAATTTTAGATTTCCACTACTTTTCAGCGAGTTAATTAAATATCATCCATCTTGCTTCCAAGATAATGTTGTTGCTGTTATTATCCCAATATTTACAGACTGTCCGCTGTACGACAATTGGTGAAATTGTCGACACTTTAAATCTCGAAAAGTACCAATTTCTTAACCAAATCTACGAGAAATGTTCAATCCATCCATCCATCCACTTTTTATAGCCCAATTCTTATCGATTCGTCATAAAACAGAAAAATCATATATGTCTATTGACTTTGTTTTCGAATTTTCGTCCATTTTTGTCCGATAAAATAAATAATAAATTTTTATTAGAGAAAAGTCGACGTAGGCCTTGACCAAAACATCGCACTTTCAATCACTACTTGATTTTTGCATTAAAATTCCCGTCACTATGGTAACTATTTTGTATTAATTGATCAAGTTTGCTGTTAATTGACGTTAACACAAATTCAAAACCTGTGACATATTGGTTGCTATAGTAACGAGAATTTCAACATAAAAATCAAGTAGTGGTCGACTGTCAATTGTTCAGATGTATCTAATATAAAGCCTACGTCGATTATTTTTCAATGTAGACCATAATTTGGTGTAAAATCGATACAAATAGTGGAATAAAGTCGATTTTTTTTTTGTGGATAATTTGAGGAATTTCCGGTACTTCTGGTCCAGTGAGAGTGCTCCAGTTAAGGCTGGGGTGTTACCGTTTGATCTGTGTAAAGGTGCGATATTGGATCAGTGGTCGTGCAGCGGACGCGGTGTATATAGTTAGGTTCCGCTACTAGTTGCAATGGCGACTCAAAACCGATAACTGCATTTTTGCATTGCTCGATAGAAAAAGATAGATATAGTTTAGTGGAACTGGTTTTTGTTGTATATTCCTATAATATGGATGTGAGTGAGAGAGAAAGAGAGAGAGAGTGGTAGATTTGTTTCGAAGACGACGAAATGGTACCATTATCGTCCACCTTAAGATTACATGTGATCCTTCACTCAACCAACTGCCAATTAACAATGTCTGTCGCCTAAAGACATTACACACTGTCACATTGGGACTTGTTTCGTATAGCTAAGATCGGAATCCGGCATCTCGGCATAGTAACGCACTAATGACCAATACTGGCGCGCCAAAACAAACAAACGAACAAAAAAATGAACTCAATCCACTCCTGGCTCTATTTCTCGAATTCACAAAATTTCAATATAGTACGAAATGGGAAATGTTCAAAGAGACGGACCAGTGGGTAGTGTTTATCAATTAAAAAATGATTGAGAGAACTCTGCAATAATAATAATAATAATAATAATAATAATAATAATTATACAACAAGTAATTGGAATGCCAGTCAAAGAAAATTCATTACACTATATACAGAATAATGTTGGAATTAATTATTCACGATTCAACTAAGTAGGTGGTAGTTGGATTAGATTTCTAGTACTGTCACTAACACTATAAAATAGTACTGACTGTATTTAACAACTAGCTAAATTACATTCGGCATTCGCTGGTTTTATTTGTTTCTAATACACATATTATGTATGTGTGTATGTGTTGAATGAAAATTGTGAAAATGAAAATTCGAAAATTCCCATATCAAAATGGCCCTGTATAATACAGAAGTCATACCAATCGGAGAATTGGCCGGAATAAAAAAAAAAACTATTCGAATTTTTTCTGTAAAAATAATAATTTCAATGCTGTTTACTTTGAATCTTCAACTTTTTCTATATTGAGGGTATTTAACAAATATGGTCTTCCACATATACAGGATGAATCTGATTGTCGGGTCAAATTCCATGAACGTGTCCGGCAACCCTTATTACAAAAGTTACAGTAATGCGATTTCCATTAAAACTAGTCTATCAAAGGTGCTGTGCGCAGATTTTTTTTTTCCTCCGGTTGCCTAGCAACCAGCTATTATAGATGGCCAAGGAATTGAACAATCGAAGGAGTATATGGCACCTTTGATGGTAGCTGATTTAATGATAATTTCGTAATTTTTGGAATAATCTTTTATTGTTTGATCTAGCAATTAAGATACAGCCTGTATATGTATACGGCCGGTGATCGTATTTTATTTTCTTGATAAACGTGGGAAATTGCTCGGTTATCATGCAAGGATATTGGGATTTCCGTATGGTAATTAGGCTGCAATTATGCGGCATATGTCTCTATTATCAGGACAGTTGGACCTTGTAGTCTGTCTCAGGTGCGATTGATTTACGACAGACTGCCGTTCGTCCATCTGTCAAATTGATGACTGATGGTGTGACGTTTGCATGTTACCATCAACTACTATCTAGTCATAAAATTTATTGTCATCACTATTATTATTATTATTATTATTATCATTATTATTATTATTATTATTACAATTGTTGTTGTTGTTGGTGGAATTTTGAGAGTGATGTAGTTGAGATCAGCCTGGCGCCCAGTTTAATTATTTAAATAAATTCAGACTATAATTTTCGAAAAACCGGTATACTTGCGGTCCGAGACTAAAAGACTCGACTTTAAGTAAATACAGTCGTTATATGGTCGAGTAAGTGTTATTGTCGTAACATACGACCATAGCCTTAAGGCTGTTTCATTTTGAATATAGAAAAACTTGACATAATGAGATAGAAGAGGAGGGTGTTTTTTTATTCTTTTGAGAAAATACTCAACATTATTTATCATTTTATCGATAATCTCCCAATCATACCAATCGTTATTTAGACTAGTTCTAATTTAAATCAAACTGTTTATTCTGTCTTTGTCTGATCGAAGCGGCTATATCATTTCAACCCTTAGCGAATATACTGCATATTGAGGTATTAACATTTATCGAGTTCCGGTTGACTATCAGACCTTTCCTTCGACACGTAGGCCATTCCCTGACAGCCATCAGGACAAATTGCCCTTTGAACACTCGGATGGGAAGCGGTGCTAGCTTGAAATTATGGCGTCAATTTTCAAAAATAGACAAACTTTAAATAATACCGCACATTATTTTTGGGTTGTTTTATTTTATATTTGGCCCCTCATCGTCGTTATTCTATTCGAGTCAGATTTGCGGTTATCAAAGTGGAAAATAATTCTCTTTTTCCTTCTGCGTTTGTCTAGAGAGAAATATACTCAAGATTTACCGGTAACTGATATGTTTCATCCCCAGATGAGATACACACGAATACAGTCGAGAGAGAAATGTCTCTTACACAACAGATAAAGCAAAGAAATTTCGTTTTTTATTACTTTTGAAAATAATGTCGAAAACTGGCTCTCATCCACCATGTAGAGATTGGAGTATGTATAATTAAAAATCATCCAACTAAAGAATACGTCAAGATCACGACAGCTCATTTATACTACAACGGAAGTTTGACGATAATTAGTTGGATTTTAATAATCCATGTCAGATGCTATTAATTATCGTTTTGGTCGGCACACGTCATTTGAGCTAATGCGCTTGATTTCGTGCTATTCTTTTCAATTATATCTCTTTTGTTTCAATCAATTGTTGTTGTTAATCCATATGGACAACTAGGAAATATTCCAGTTCCGGTCGAAATTTGTCTTGTTGTTGTTGTTGTTGTTTGGATTTCGAAAGTTGTTTGTAAAAATTTTCAGCTCAATTAATTTCCTATACGATCCATGACCTTCACTTGCATATTTATAAGACGACCGGATTTTAGTCGCGTTCAAATGTTTTTTATTGATGGAGCACACCACGTATAACACAGCACAGCAGCTACCAACTGACAAATTTCCGAATTAATTAACGATAATACACAACGTCCCAGTAAAAACTCGAAAAATATCGATTGAAATGATTTGAGTCACCATCCAAGCCACCATCCTCGAATCACTTTAGAGATGGGATATCGGAATTTTCTAGTTATGTCTGTTTCACACGATGAAGCTTGAATTGGACTAGGTGTAAAACGGGTATTAGATTTGACTTTGTGAGTGACTCGAATTATAGTAGAGATGGCAGATTTGTGACTTAAGTCACTTTAGAGATTCTCAATTTTCATCAACTACAATGGAAATCTGTCCTGATTGAAGACTAAATTGTATTTCTCGAATGCATCTGGGAAATTATAATATTTTGATCTAATCGCGCCAGTAGTTTTTCCCATTTTTCAAACTGGTGAAAATTCCTAGAATCCGTCGAATTAATCGATGATAATACACAACGTCCCAGTAAAAACGCCGTTTTAACTATTTCGCTCGACCGGAAAAAAAATGATTGAAACCGATGTCTTATTGAATTAATAGAGATGGGCGCTGCTAATATTCGTACTCTTTCTCTAATGATTTGAGTCAATTTGAGACAACTATCAACAAGCCACTATCCTCGAATTATTTTAGAGATGGGCGGTTCTCTAATAATGCCTGTTTTACACGATGAAACTTCAATTGGACTGGGTGAAAAACTTGAGAGTTGTGATTTAAGTCAGTTTTCACCAACTACAATCGAAATTGAATTATATTTCTAGGATGCATTTGGGAAATTATAATATTTTGACCGCGATATTTTCATCTTCTGTATAGTTTTTCTTAATCTTCAAACTGGTGGAAATTCCTAGAATCCGTCGAATTAATCGATGATAATACACAACGTCCCAGTAAAAGCGCCATTCAAACTGTTTCGCTCGACCGGAAAAAAATGATTGAAACCGATGCATTATTGAATTAATAGAGATGGGCGCTGCTAATATTCGTACTCTTTCTCTAATGATTTGAGTCAATTTGAGAGAACTATCAACAAGCCACCATCCTCGAATCATTTTAGAGATGGGAGATTCTCTAGTAATGGCTCTTATACATGATAAAACTTAAATTGGACTGGGTGAAAAATTTGAGAGATGTGACTTAAGTCAGTTCAAAGTTTCTCAATTTTCACCAACTACAAGGAGATTGAATTATATTTCTCGGATGCATTTGGGAAATTATAATATTTTGACTGCGATATTTTCATCTTCTGAATAGTTTTTCTTAATCTTCAAGCTGGTGGAAATTCCTAATTTTCGAAAGTACTTGAAGTTTTTTTTTTTTAAGTTGGGCCAGTGATAAGGCTTATGGTGGTTATTCGGCCCGTCAGTTTCGAGTTGGAATAACGATACACTATCTAAACGGATTTCAAGGCGAAATTCGGTATTGTTGCGATTTCGAGAATCTGACAACAACAACAACAACAACAACATTGGTCGAAAGGAGAAAAACCAATGACGTGAAATTAGCATGGACGGATTTACGGTTGACATTTTAAGGTGCAATTTATGTTGATACGTCAACTATCGATTTTTACTAGACAATAAATAAATCGAATGACCAAAAAGTATAAAATACGGCACAATATAAAACTGGTTAATCAAACAGAGAAAAAAACAACACGAATACTTATAACTATAGAAAAAAAATTATGAGAAATTTGGTTATTTTCGTACAAATAGTCGATCTCAATGAGATGAAACTTCCAAGGTGACATGTTGAAACACTAGTCTTGAAATTGTATCAACAACTAAGTAGAATAAGACAGAGAAAGAGACTGGGCTATAATTTATTAGGTTTGTGTCGGCGAAGATGTAAACAACCCTATGAAAAAGAGTTACTTTGTTACAAATTTCGGTCTTTAGCCGTCCAGAATCTCAACGAAATTGATTCTATCCATAGTATTAGTATTTTTTTCTATACTCACATATATACAGTAGATCTCTAGTGGCCGATAGATATTTTATAGCCGTCTTCATTCTTGTATCTTCTATAAATATTACCAGAGTTGTGTAATTCCGTATCGTATAACTCGAAAATTACGATCTGGTAACTGCCGGAGTTATTGGCCAGATTCGGATTAGGATAAATAAAAACTCCCTCAACTCCATCACTGGTTGTATTATTGAAAATGGAAATTATCGTCGATATTAATGTTGTCGAATTGAAAGCTTATTTATCTATCAATGGACATGTCAAAAGTATTATTTTCCGTTTTGTAGGTGTTATAAAATGTTTATAATAAAAGACAGAAAGACACTGAACAATAAACTAGTGTTGGATGACGGCTGGGATGTAGCTGTCGATAGTTGGACGTTTATCGACCGTATTGTTGTGATATTTTTAGAAAATCCACCATTTTTTTTTTTTGTCCACTATTTACATTTAGAACAATACGGGCCGGAAATATCCGGGGAAGAACCGACCGACAGCTTATCAATTTTCCGAATTAGGTACTAGATTTTTCCATAAACTAGTCGATAGTTGATTTTTCTGTTGCCGTTATTATAATGGAAATATTGTGATTGGCTATCGAATGATGGCAACATTTTTCCTAGCCGCAATAATAAAATTTTATCGTAATAATAGTCTGATTATATATTGTAATGGCGTGTAATATGTGATTATTTATTATTTTGCTACCGATACAATTGGATTATAATTCGCATATAGTACTGTTTTATATTTATAAATATAAATTTGATATTTTTCGATTTGGACCAATAAAAAACGGCGATAATTGCTAATCAATAGGCTACTGTTGAGGCCGATCCCCCGATTACGATTGATCGATTCGATTCATAATCGATAAATTGGGCCTTAGACGGAATTTTCTTGTAAAATTCATCGAAATTAGACCGGCTGTCGGTGCGAAATTACCGTAAATTATCGAAAATCTCCAATGACAACTACGGTATTTGTAGACGGGAAGATTCGAAAGGTTGCGAAACCGATAATCTGGACATTCTCATAATTTATTGTTTTATTTCGGAATATTTAACGACGATGTCAATGTTTTGTAGGACATCTGTGTCATAATTCTGAATTTAGACGTGACTTATATGGCAAGGAAATCACACACACTCATACAATACACGTTTTTAATTAATGGATCCGATAGATTTATGACAAAACGATGATAGAGAAAGATGCAAATTTCTACAACGTTCACACGAAATAAAATAAAAATTAATTAATGACGATATAGAATTT
>JAZBGZ010000456.1:23270-33306 GCA_037414795.1 Stenodera caucasica | reverse complement strand
GACAACGATCCCCTTTTAAACTCCACCATATCCGCACAACATCTGTGAAATTTACCTGGTCTCGAATTGCGCCATTGCCGAATATATTCCCCGTACCGACTTGAAAATATTTCTCCCAAATTCGAGATTTATTGCCTTTTTAATTCGTCTATTGTGCCGTACATGTACCTGAATTGTGTGATTCTTGGGCCGTTTTGTTGCAGCACGCTCCATTCACCCTATCGATAACATCCCCATATTTTGTGTGTACAACAGAATTAACTAAAACTAGATCGCTGTTGAAATTTAGAATATTCGAATATTTAAACAAAATTTCGATTTACACAAATCCGATCGGAGTACATTAATTGATGCCTGTTGTTGCAGGTGAGCGATGAGTCCTGCTAGGTAGCGTAACGGCGCGATCTATATCGGTGGTTTTAAGTCGTTGGTATTTGTGCTGTTCCGTCCATCGAGTCGGGCGAAAGATCGACCTATTCCATGCCAAATCACAATGACTGACAGGAATCGAGATTTATTGCTCGTTTACTTTACTAATAATTCATTTTTCTTCTGACACAAATAGAACAAAGAAGTTGGAACGGCCGGGTGCCTGTTTTGCACAAAACTTTCCAATTTCTATAACCAACTAGAAATTGGTTAACGACGGCAAAAATATCGCCAATATTCCCAACTAATAATTGCTAAATTCAAATAGTATAATTAATAATTAAATAGAATAATTATTGTATAAGCTCGGGTGTGTTGATGATTTTGATTTCTATCATGATTCGGAACAATTATTTTATCGGAAAATAGCATCAACAATAAACAAACCTAATTAATAATTTAATAATTATGATGTGTTTTGTTTGTGTGAGGTAGATGATGAGAGGAGTTTGTGTGCTGATTTGGTCCGGTAATTACCGTGTTCAGTTTGGATGTTTTTGATCGACCACGCATAAAATTGCATTGTTCGAATTGTTACAATGCAAACGCCATTTGCACAATAGATAAAGATATTGTTCATTCGAAAATCAAACAAATCTCGATTGAATTAGATCAAAAACAAATCAACAAATTAACAATAATTTCTAGACCGCCCACAAAGACGTCGTTTTTTCTCCCTCTTTCATCTTAAAAAGAAAACTGGCGAAACATTTGATATTCAAAAGGAAATAATTGAATATGTAATGTAATTCTTAACTTCATCAGAGACCATTTTTCCTTCTCTGTGTATGTGTCATGTTTTGACATCTCGATAAATACGTAGGTTTATATACGTTTTGCACAAAAGCATTCGTTCTCCTATTTTTGCTTTGATGCAATTTCTGATTTTAATTTGTGCGCGCCTCCTAACCCCCGAGCCATATCCACCCTGGAAATGAAGTGAAATAAATACAAGAAAAATCGTATTATAAGATGGAAGGGGGCGATTTCCGCCAATTATATTGAGTGTTTATTTCCAATGAATTTTCCTTCAATTATCGATATTAGCCGAATTTTCTCTCTCATCTATACATCAACCGTTTGACACCCGGTGGTCCATATATCACGTGGGCCGGCTGTTCAAACCCCCCTCCCCAATTCGCACCCCTCAACTACTTCTCTCTATACTTTGTGCAAGACTTATTTGCATAGAGCGACACACAGACGGCTTTTTCTTTTTCTTTTATCAAGAGATTTATTGCGCGAATAATGCGGCAAACAGTCGCCAGTTTGAAAAGCAGAAGAAGAGGGAATGCCAACATCAACAAATCACTCAAACTCGAAATTTGACAATTTTCACAAAATTCACACACTCCCCTCCAACAAAAAAAAAATTACCAACCGAATCGTTATTATTATTATTAATAAGATTGAGAGTTGGGCGCAAAGCGGTAGGCCACCTGTTGCGTAAACGCGGCCGCAATTGTTTCTATTTGATATTATCCTAGAAGGAAATTTTCGGAAAATTTCAATTGTGATTTGCCACACAAAAGAGTTGAATCATCGCCACAAATGATCATTGTCGTGAATATTCGTCATTTTGAGGGGACCATCGAACAATAGAAATTATCCGACATAATCACGATATTCGACAATTATCCTTACCGATATAGATTGAAAAATACCCGTTAATTATTCGCATAGAAAATATTGTAATTAAATACGAATTAGGGATGATTTTCGTATCGACAACTGAATATCGAATATTTACGAAGAGCAGATGGTTGGATGCGGCTTGTGATCTGTTGAAGCGCAAACTACAAAGATCCCCGAACAATATTAATCGGGGACAATCTCGAAAAGATACCGGATTTGTGTGTGAATGACGAGAAGAGCAATCATAATACGAGCATTACACAATATCGGAGATCTGGCCGATAAATGCCCGATTCTGTAGAGATCTCTATCGCGACGTTCGAAATTCTCCACGATTCGCCCATTAGAATTAGGTTGGGGATGCGTATTGGGATCGGGATTGGGGCTCTAGTCGAATACTGGTGTCGTTTCAGAAACTTTTCTTCTTGATTATAGTACAGCTCGAATTCCTTTCAGATCATTACGGATAAATAGCTCGCCGTTTAATGATGTTGAAGCGCCAAACTTGATCATATTCGCTATTAATTGCAAATTAGTTTATCGAAATTCTATGGTTGGGATCGAATCGGTTTTTCCCGAAATGTTGTTTGACTAATGGAGTGTCGTAATGAGTGTACAGCATTTTTCAATCAATGTCGTAAATAAAATATGTCGCTATCAGCCAGCGATATGGCCACGTCAACATATTTATCACGACCAATAATCTGCATGAATCACGATTGACGGTCAATCATTTGTAGTGCCCGGACCTAGCGAATTTATCGACTCTTCTCTAAATATATCAACCGACAACATTCAATTATTGATCATCTTAATCTACCATCAAACAATTTTTACAATCTCGCCCACAATTTACAAATATAATTGCGATATATTTATCAATTCGATCCGGTTTATTATTTTCAAGCCAAAAGGGCGACTAATTCCATCAATTCACCGACAGATGGTCTCATTACTTTCAAACAGAGCTGTATTGTTTCTAAATTTATTGCCCACTTTCATAATTAGAAGTTTAAATATTGGAGTCAGATGGAATATCGCATAAATTCACAATAATAGGCGAGCGGAACAACGGGTCATCGCAATTCGTCCGATAATGGGTCGACGAAACCGGTGATTGATATGCGTTGAAAGGCTACTCGAAAAATACCCCCACCTTAAATAAAAAAAAAAAAGGCTTACAGTAGCTCTTCTAAACTCCATCCTCAACAAAGTTGATCGTTCACCTTTGCCCTTGTGTTAGTCGATTTTATTGTGTGTTAGTGTGTGTGTGTGAGTCATATGATGGTGATTGAATGACTTGATGGATATCTGCCATTAGCAGTGACAGTTTTAAGACCCACAGTGGCCGATCCCCCTTCGTCCCTCCTATGATTTCTAACCGTCATTGTCGAACCAGTTTAGTATTTGCCGCACCCACGCACATCTGTCCCATCGAATAAACCATCAAACCAACTGTTTTTATATCCGTTGTTTGTTTGTTTTTTTTATTGTTATCGTTTTAATTACATCAAGAATCGAGCTTAGTGCGATATGTAAATGAGTATCGTGCGACTAGCGGAATTTTCTCGGTAGGAAGTTGAATTTTCTTGTAGCAATCGCCAACTGGACTAAAACAAAACTTTTCTCTATCATATCTATCATATAGGAAACTCAGTCCGAATGACAACTATGTCAAGGAACATTATTACAGTAACACCATCATCCTGTCTGTTATCTTTGTGACATCTTGTACAAGAGACGATGAAATGAAAAAAAAAAAACACAAAATCGGGGAAAAGAAGTGATAAAAACCGACAACTGACATGGTTGTCATCACTGGAAATTCCAGCAAATATTCGATAGATTCGACGTTATTATTGCCGATATGGCCATAAGTGCTATGTCGGCCATCATTCAAACAATGCATATATAAGTTGGCGAATGATCGATCTTGGAGCGCGTGATCCATCTTGTCAGGAACACTACCTTGGTCATATCAGTCACTGTCCGAACGTCAGTCGTCTTCGTTGGGCTATATTTAGACGCTATTCTAGACTTGTCCTCATCACGGCCATAATCGATCGGGATGATAGACTAGCGAGTATATTTTGACTGGTAAATGTGGGGAGTTTTGGCGCAAAAACACCATAGTTGTTTTGATTATAAATTGCACCTTTTCGAGGACCATTCTCCTAATATCCTTAAAAGCTCCAAGGCGATATGAATAATGGCGTTTCTCTTTTCCTTGATGTTGTCCAAACGACATTGAGTGGCCACTGTCCGAATGATGGATTGATAAGAGCATCACGGACGATTTTAGAAATGGATCCATTTGCCTATATTCCACCCACCATCAACCACATAAAAAAAAAAATTCAATCGAATATGTATAATTTTTAATCAAATTTCGCGTGTTTTTGACATGTCGAATTTCAAAGATTTGGTGTCTGTTCGTTATTAAAATTGTTCAAAGACTAGGCATATTGATATGATGAAGCCGTCAGGTTTATATATGTGTTGTTTGTTGTTCTGTATAGAGAGCAACAACAACAACAGCAACAAAGACTTCGCCTCAGGTCGATTGTGGTTATTTTTGACCTGTCATTAATAAATTGGGGTGGATTAAACATTTACAAGAGACGCAGAATGATCCACGTTTGATGCCTTTAGGGCCGCTATCTGCTCGAGATGGATCTCGCTTTCTATACACAATTACAACAAACGTACATAAATCCGCCGAATTTTCGATTTTCGCCGATATCTAGAAGGGTGGCTGAACTGTTAGATTACAATTATATATATTATAAAAATGATTTTTGTTGAAAATTCGATTTAGATTTGGTGAAATCGACATGAGTTCTTGTTACGATTGACTCCCTTTGAAGCCCTATTATGGCCGATACTGGCCATTATCGATGACGGCCTGACTGTCACACTGCCCAGGACCGTACTCGACCCCATCTTAGAACTCGTTTGTTTGTGACAGCTCGCATTGAAGTCAGTCCAGTTGGCGAGTCGCATCTTATACGCTCCAATAATTAGGGCCGGAATAAAATTGCGAATTTTAATTAACATCAACTATGAGGAATAAATAGATATGGAGCTGTTGTATAGTGGGGGATTGGACGATTGATCGAACATTGACTTTAACTGTTTCCCATTTTTATTTATTGATTACAGTAAATGGAGAGGCTTTCAGCGTGTAATGGTTTAATCGATACACTCGTGGTTCTGTTAAGCTGTTTAATTAAACAGACACCGAGCACAACACGGCACTCGCTTATTCACCACCTGCAAATGATGAAGCCTTTGTAATTTCATCTGGCAAAAAAAAAATGATGACCACTACACACACACACACCAGTTGATGATCATTTCGTTTTTCCACTCTCGTTCATTATTTTTGATTTCGAAAGATTTGAATTTTTGGCAAACTGAATTATCTTAATATTTTAAGGCCGATTTATTACAGGGATTTTCTTGTATTTTATTTTTAGTCGATTGTTGATTCTTCCAATATCAACACGAATCATCACCTAGGTGTTAATAGTCGTTTTAACAACAACAATTTCGGCTATTTCAGTTGGAATTTTTAACGTCGCCGTATATACCAAGAAAAGTCGATTGGTGTTGAATCGGGCGAGCGAGTGGCCGCCCAAGATTNNATAAAGTGAGCTATAAAGCATTTTCCAATTATTGTATTGAATCGTATTGGATATGGTGTTCATAAATCATAACAGGTCATATTTCTCATATGGACAGGTGGTTTGGAGGAGGATAATTCTCTTCTGCTATTGCCATTATACATATACATATACATACGTGTATGTAGCATGATATGACGTCAAGTCATCCAGAAATATGCGAAACAAGCAAAAATAATAGCGAAATTGTTTTATACACACATAAATTAATAGTAAATATTGTTCTATTTTTAGTGCAATATTTTATTTCTTGGGCTTCTAGATAGGGGTTATTGAGCGAGTTTCCATTTACCTGGTGCGACAGCCAAGGGCAGCCCGTCACACAGTTTAGATGGATGGTTCTGCGCAACCATTATGATGGACAATCTATCAATCAAACCAGTCGCTCAGTCATGACGGTTGACGTCGACCAGGATGCCTTCCAAAATATAATACACACACACACACACACTAACTAGAAAATTCGTCAATATAATAATTCCGAATCGAAAATAATATCTCTGTTATAACAATACACGGAAATCGGTTAAGATAGATGAAGAAGCAGAAAAAAAATTATATAGAAATCAGATGATTCGATGCAAATCAAATGATTATTGAAGATCTATCAATCGTGTCTTTCTTTAGCCGGTCACGGTTGGCGTCCTCGCCTGGTTCGGACTCACTTAGTTTTTGTTGTTGTTGTTGTCTTTCATATTAACTTGATCGTTGTCGGTCTTTCAGATGTTAATAAAAGCGAATGACATCGTCAAAAGCACCACTATAACATCAGACATTGGTGATTTGTGATTGTTGAATGATTTAGATTAGTGATGTACGATGACTTGCTCAAAATCTCTTCATCTGTGAGTATTGAGTTACATCTATCCAATTGTTCCAACATCTGTCTCTATATACGAAAATTATACAATGATATAACGAAAAATCGTCGAAATCGACCGCACGAATCGAATAGAAAGAAATTTGTCATTTTGATCGACAGCCAATAGTGAATCCGGTGGAAAAAGTGCAAGCGGCGGAGCCGCGACTCGAACCCGCCACCTCCAGTTTCGAGCGCCTCAAAATCGATTGATATCAATAACACTAAATTCCCTCTAAAACTGAAACTTGTCTAAATCGACCACACGAATCGATTTAGACCGAAATTCATCAATTTGTTTTATGATAAAGCGGAAAAAGTGGAAGGTTCGAGCCGGGACTCGAACCGGCGACCTCTAAATTCGCGCCTTCAAATCGACCAAATTCATCACCTACTTTGATGTGAGTAGAGATGCAATTTTGATTGTCCCATCTCTGCGATTTTGGCTATAGAAATTGCGCAATTTATCGATGATGGTTGCAATGAATTTTCGGTAAATCGGCGGAATTAATGGGAAATTCGTAATTATCTGAACGAATGTAATGATAACAACGTAACAAGGCTGTCCATCATTGTTTTGTATTTAAATAAACTGTCCAACCCAGAGAACTATGACGGACCTCGTGTGTGTCGTAAACAATTATTTATTGCGCACCTTGTATACCCGGCATGTCCTGCTGAATATTTATAGTATTTAATTATTAATTACTATGACAGTTGGGCATTGTCCATTGGGTATGGCCGGGATATAGAAAATGGGAGCTATAATTGTCCACAACACTAATAATTTCGTTGTATTTTATTTCATATAGTTGATATTTGATGTGGCATGAAATAATAAAAATTATTATTGATAAATTTTCGTTTTTAAGTTACAACAATCGCTCTAATTATTCCAATTGTTATTTTAAAATTCCGAACAAGTGCCAAGATAATTTGTTACGGTAGACAATTCCTGGATGGTTGTTGTTTTTTTCTCGAGCCGTTCCCAAATCTAATTTCCCATTGTAATATTAATTGTTTTTCTCTCTATTTAGTTGTTTATAAATTTAGCAATCCGGGCAATATAATAAAATGGTCCGTAAACATAACAATAGTAACAAAAGAGGGCAAGATATCGTCCAAATGTGGAGAGGGTGGTGGGGCAATAGTCGTCTAACCATATAACCTGAGCCCTCGGTGTTGAGATGAGAGGGTCCTGGCCGGGCTATTTCCTCCAGTAATTGCCCTATTCGGATGCTGATATCCGCAATACACGTATTGGTGTTTCGTTTAAACGGCATATATACAATAGCAAAGTGCTCCACTCTCCACTCTTATAAGGTCGTCTATATTTGTTTGGGCTTACCTACCCTTATTTATGCTATACGAATTTTTTTCTCCGGTTTCGGAAAACATCACCGCCGTCAGGTGGATACGTTCAATATAAACATTTTTTCGGCAACAATATTGAATAAAAATGGTGGTCTTATCGGGCAGATATCGGCCATCAACGGATTGTATTTAAACATCAATCAATGTCGACCGTTTGGAGAAAGGTAACCAACCACCCCCGCCAATGTGTGCGTGCAAATCAATCACATTTAATAAAGCCCCAAACAAATGAAGATATTCGAATAAATAGTGCGCTATAGGCAACGTTTGATAGATTAATTTTTGTACAAAATCCATCCCATAATGGTGTCCGATTTGATGGGTCGTGACGTCATTTCCGCGACGAATCAAGTCAACAGTGACGGACCACGTTCAAATTTTCTATTCGTTTCGGTTGCTTTTTTCTCTCATCGGTATTAAATGGCACACATACGATTATTCGGTCCAAGCAATCTTCTACACAACGAACATTATTACGTGAAATCGAGCTTTATATAGTGTTATGTAGTCCCATTTTCGTTGAAATACAATGCACTGTTTTATAATGAAGAGTAGAAAAGCACATTCGAACATTTCAAGTGGCCGGCTCTTGTGCGTTGTAAAACTGAACGAGATGGGCTTCAATAAGACAAAGTGCTAACTCTGCACTAGTACAGTTGTTGGAACATTCAACGAAAGGGGCGAGAACAACTCCAATATAATATATAAACAACAAAATAGAAGATTGAATCGTCTACTCTATGACAATTCGGAAGAAACTCTAATCGAAAAGAAAATTTTTTTGTGAATTTCTCTCCTTTTGCGCGCTAAAATTCATAAGTTCCATATTAGGGATGAATCGCAGTTGGCTTTGCGTAAAACATCCAACTATTGTCAGTTAATCCTAGATTTGTGTTATTGTAATTTTCGTTACTATAGCAACCGATAGAAATGTCACGTCAAATTTTATGAAACAAACATAATAGGTATCTGTCTTTGTTTTTAAAATTCAAACAAACGTCAAATCACAACAACTAGATATGGATTCAATATCTAGTTTTTAACGGTTGCAATTTGACAGTTCTAGTCTATTGTTTTTCTACGTCCGGTCACTATCTATGAACGCAACACTATTTGTGGCGAAGTAGCCTGTCAATAGTCGATAGGATTGTGCCGCTCACTGTACTCGGTGGTCTGATGATGAAAATCGAGCATCGGCTGATAGTCAGCGCCTACGCCGATTCTTCCGATTTTTTATTAGTGGAATGAATTCAATTAGGTTTTTTTTTTTTTGTTTTGGTGGTTGTGGTGTCGTGAAATGGCCACCTTGTGCGTATCGAAAATTTTTGTCCGTCTCTCGTGCGATTTGGTATTTATTGTTTTCCGGCCTTGTCCAGATTCGGGAATAAATCCAGAACGTGTTTGATGGTTTTTGGCGTTCGACGATCGTTGTGGATAGTGAATTATTGGATCGTTCTCGTGTGACCACGTCCCGGAATCGACACCGTCATACGATAATTTCGCTTTGTTTCATTACTGATTTACGATGATGGACTCGTTGTGATAGATGGACAAAAGGGCCGATGTTCTACATGACTATCCATCATACTAATAATAATAATAATAATAATAATAATAATAATAATAATAATATTGCATCGTATAAGTTCGGATCGTAATAAAAAACAACAAATGCTAATTAGTTTCTTTGACATTTAAATGGGTTTGTTTAAATTTGTTTTTTGATACCGTTTAATTGGCGTAGTTCAATTAAATATTGGATTGGTAACTTGGTAAATTGGTAATATGAGTCGTTATAACTATAGAGTTTAGTTTGATCTTATTGCACGATTTCTTGTGAATATTGGCGTGACCAATAATATGCGAATATTTTGAATTATATACCATTTAAACAGTTTTATATTGAAGGGTGAAATTTCTCCATTGTACCAACAAACAATAAATAAATCGATTTTTTCACGGTAACTACCGATTGTCAACAATACATTAACAATTGCGAGATTATTCGAAATTTTCTTGATTAAAACGACAATTCTCAACGATTCGATTAGAA
>JAZBGZ010000455.1:18409-43862 GCA_037414795.1 Stenodera caucasica | reverse complement strand
TTAATTAATTCATTTATTGATTTATCAAAAGTAACTCACTCTTTAGGGAATATAAATTCAATTTTTGTATCTTTTAAACCTAAAACAACTTGACCATCTTCTAGTTCCTATTAAAAATATAGAAAATTAGAAAAAATTATTATAATTAAGGAAATATTACTTCTCGAATTTCTGGTTTTTTATGAGAAAATAATAATACTGCTAACGGAGAAATTATACTACTTTCTCTTATTATAGTTGTACGACGTATATTTGATCTTATTTCATTAACATAAACGAAATAATCTGATGGGAATTTCGTTTTTTTAAAGTTTACACTCTCCGACGTAATCGTAGCTTTGTGATCTTTACTAAAAAGCAGAAATGTATAAAAAATGAATACTTGATTAAATTAACTTACTTTGTTATGAAGGTATTCGATTTCTTATAACGACCTTTGACAACATCCCAATTACGATGTTGCAATAAATTCCCAACTCCTGATAATAAAACGGCTTTAACTAATTCATCATTATCCGAGTTTTCATCGGATATTCCTAAAGAATCGTAAAGGCCATTGTATAAATAATCGAAATATAATTGTCGTAATTCTGAAATAAAACTTATTATAGTTATAATTTTAGTTGAAAATTATTATAATTACTTTCAATTGTAATTAATTTATATGGAATTAGATTTACATCATAACAAAATTTCTCAGCTTCAATTCCATCATTGTCATTATTCAATTCTAGCCATTTTTCGAAGATTCTCATCATCGATAAATGATCGCTTGTATTAGAAAATTGTTGTTTAATATTTTTTATAGAATTCTTATCAATTAAACCACTAGTAAATAATTCAATTTCAGATGAAAATAATGTTATAATATCAACAATTGGTGTACAACATTTATAAATAATTGAATTAACTAATGTTTTTGCTAATTTCGGTTCTAATTGGAAATTAACTAAAACTTTACCTAATGATGTCAAATTTTCATTCGCATCAAACAATTCTAAATCTTTCAATTCATTTATGGCAATTTTTATTGTTTGTAAATCAGGTGGACATGGTAATTTACTTAGAAATTCCATTGTATCCATATTATTACTATAAACTTTCGAATCTAAAATAATTTTTGTTAATGAACTACGTAATATTTCCGGTATCGTAAATTCATTAAATTGATCGAATTTCGTTTTTGTATATAAATGAAAACTTTGTCCAGATTGACAACGACCAGCGCGTCCTTTACGTTGAGTCATATTCGATTTTGTTATCCAATGATTATCGATACAATAAACACCTTTATTATTATCGAAGCGATTCTCTTTATGTATTCCTGTATCAATAACGTAGACAACATCATCTATAGTTACTGAAGTTTCAGCTATATTCGTTGATAATATAACTTTACGTACTCCAGGTGGTGATTTCGAAAATATTTTATATTGTTCTGCATCTTGTAATCTAGAATGTAAACATAATACGTATAAATCGTTTGTTTTCGGTATTGATTTTCGTATTTTGTTTATATCTTCCCATCCAGGTAGAAAACATAAAATTGCACCTTCTGGTTTCGTTTTATGTAGATATTCAATCAATTTCACCACATCTTCATGTATGATTGATGGATTATCTGAATTGCACATTAATTTAGTTTTATTCAAATCTAAATCTAAATCATTCAAATAATGTTCTTGTACAGGATACGTGAATCCTGGTATGTATAAATATGGAGCATTTGAAAAATATTTACTCAACAAATCACTATCAATTGTGGCGCTCATTATAATAATTTTCAATTTCTCATTATTCACCATTACGATATTTTTCAATAAATTCATCAATAAATCGGTGTTTGTATCCCGTTCATGTGCCTCATCAATTATTATATGCGAGAAATTCTCTAAATACGGATCGGATTGTAAATGACGTAATAATATACCAGTTGTACAATATAAAATACGACCAGAATTCAATTTAAAATTCGATTTCAATCGTACTTGATAACCAACAATATGGCCGACCTACAAATTCAACAAATTAATTAAAATTTAGATATTGGAAAAATAATAAATACGGATTCGTCTCGTTCATGAGCCACACGTTCGGCTAAAGAAATTGCAGCAATTCGTCTCGGTTGCGTTACAGCAATTCGACAAATTTCATTATTATTATGTTGTAACTCTTTAGCCCATGATTCCAATACGTATTGGGGTATTCGGGTGCTTTTCCCACAACCTGGTTCGCCTTTCACTATAATAACACGATTTTCTTTCAATAATTTGATGAATTCTTCCCTGGAAATTGAAGCAAATTAAACAAATGTCGAATAATCTGAGAAAGAAGCCTACTTTAATGGGAGGATGGGTAATTCAACTTTTTCTTTGGCTAAATATCGATTGAGTCCGAAAATTTTGGGTTCAACATTTCTACGAAATTGCACCTTCCCCAATTCTAACGCTTCTTCATCATCAACATTATCATCTAATGAAATTTTATTATTATTTTCTTTATCTTCTAAATTAGCAGCTAAATATGGTAAAAAAACGTTTTGATGTTTATCAATAATTTGCTGCATACAATCGATTGTGTAATAGTCTAAATTGATGTTTTGTTGTGTTTTTCTCACTAAATTTTTAATTTCGGTTTTATCAAAAATAATCGGCTGTCCATCTTTCGATAATTTATCGATCTTCCTCAGCCATATCAATGCTGAAATTGCGGCTCTATAAGAAGCTTCCTGTTTTGTACGTCCAGTTCGTACAAATTTCTTTATTTCCGGCCATAATAAATTATATGTACAACACCATGAATTTGTAACACCTTTTTGATCTTTAATTGGATTAAATGTTGGTATCAAACGTAATGTTTCATTTTTTAATTCTCTCGCAACATTATCATAAGCATTGTGCAGAATATTTTTCGGTGATGGAAATAATTTCTTAACATTCTCATATTCTTTATCCAACAGTAGAGCTTCCGGTGATGGTAGATTTGGTTCATTATTTTGATTGTCTGAACGATGATTTGTGCGAACTGTTGAATAATGTACGAAATTTTGAATTATTTTCAAACCACTATAGTTATACCGTTGTAATATTTTTGACATCATTGAATACTTTCCATTATAATTAAATTCTGTTTTCGAATTTTGTATGAATCTATTATTTTTATTACATAAATTTGAAAAATTTCGTTCAATTATATTGAGGTTAGGTGGAAAATTTTCGAAATTTCTTAAAATATTAGAATTGATTTGACATATATTCGATGATAAATGATGAAGTGTCGACTTATCAATTGAAAACAAATGAATTTTTTGTAAAAACATTTTGTTTTTCTTTAGAAAATTATATTTTCTAAACATTGTCCCGGTTTTAATAAAATTTAACTTCACTACCACATGTCACTAAGATAACTGTCAAAAAAACGACTAATTGCAGCTTTAGGCGCCCAATGTTGCCAGATTGTCGTTTTACTATTTCTAAAATCTGCTCATGAGATATAATCCCTACCAGGGTGAAAATTAGGAAAATTCATAAAAACAATTTTTACAAGTCAATAACTGCATTTATTTGAAAGGTTGATTCAAAATCTATTTTGTGGAGACACGAGTACGTTTATTCCATGCGAAATTAACACCGTACGATTTCGGTTTGAATTTCTTTTCTAATGAACTTTCTTGTACATAATATTCCCAACCATTTTTCTCACAGTAGGCGATCGCGTCTTCTTTTGTTGAAAATTGATTCTTCATATTCGAATGTGGATCTCCTCTATTATCAATTGAAAAAATAAAACAAAAGAAAAACAATAAAATTTGAATTAGATCAATGAGCATATATATATAAAATAGATAATAAACATACGATGAACACCAGCCCATTAAGGGATTCTCCCAACGTTCTCTATTATCGAAATCAGTTTCCCAATGTCCAATATTATTTGTACCGCTTTGCATACAATTTTTGGCTGGTTGATAGATACGTACAAGTCTTGTTCTTATATGTTCCTGTGGTATTCCGGTTATTGGTGAAATATCAGTCTATAATTTATAAATATAGGATAAATAGAATCGAATAAATTATTCAAAAATCCTGTTACCTTAGCATCGACTGTTATATAACCTTGTAAACGTTTACGTTGTTCAATTTCTTCAGGATTCAATAATGCTAAGTCATTGACGATTTGTTGAGCTTCTTTTTGGGATTTGGCTTTCTGGGGATCATCACTAAATTTTTGTGTTGTTGTTGAAATATTCGACATAACCCTAAAAACTTACATCATTATCAATTGTTTTTTTTCTTTGTGAATACCAACCATTTAAAATTTGATGGATTTTTTTGCAATAATCTAGATCTCAATATAATTGAAGCCATTGTATAATTCACAATTTACAATTAACTCAATTAGAAGTTTAACACTTATATTTTTGATAACAAATGTTAAACAGATGTCACTTTGGAGGATTATTTTAGAAGCTTTTTAGGCAACATATTAAGCACTTTTTAGTGAATTTTTTCACAATTTTGGTGATTGTTGGCGACTCTTCTTGTCAGTTTAACCTATAAAAACGTGATTTTTGTAATTAAAATTTTATTCTAAACAATTAAATAATTAGCCAACAAATGTCTGAGCAGCAAAAGCCGATATTTCGTGATCTAGATGCTGATGATTTGGAACCGGAAACAACACAAGTCGAGTCTTTGTGTATGAATTGTCAAGAAAATGTAACCTCAAATAATGCTATTTTCTAACAAAATTTTTGATTTTTTCATTGTTGAATTATAGGGAGTGACTCGTATTTTGTTAACGAAAATTCCATACTATAAGGAGGTAATCCTTATGTCATTTTCATGTGAAAAATGTGGCTTCCAGAATAATGAAATCCAATCAGGTGCAACGATATGTCCGAAAGGTATAAAATATATTTTAACTGTTGAAACAGTGGATGATTTGAATCGACAGATTGTAAGAAGTGATTATACGTCGATTAAAATTGTGGAATTAGATTTCGAAATACCGTCGAAGAGCCAAAAAGGAGGTGCATAGCCTATAATGTTACGCATTTTGTACATTTTAATAACTTTATTTTTTACAGAAGTAACTACTGTTGAAGGTATCATTAATCGTAGTATAGCGGGTTTGGAACAAGATCAACCAGTCAGGAGAATCGAACATCCGGAAGCCGCCACAAAAATTGATGAATTCATAGAAAAATTGAACAGCTTAAAAAATGTTACATCCCCATTCACATTGGTACCATAATAATAGTGAAGAAATTATTATTTTAATGAAAATATGGTTTTTTATAGATATTGGAAGATATTTCCGGTAATAGTTTTGTAGAAAATCCAAAAGCCCCACAAAAAGATCCATCATGTATTGTACAATATTTTAAGAGAGATCATGATCAAGATCATGAGCTTGGTATTTATACAAACCAAGAAATCACCGACGATGATGATAATAAACAGAAAACTGAGAATATTTTGTTTCCAATTAAAGAAAATGAATTCACTTTAGAAGATTTCCAAAGTGAAGTTTTACAATTTCCAACAAATTGTCCCAATTGTAATTCACCATGTCAAACCAACATGAAAATAACCAGTTTGTA
The DNA here is from genome assembly GCA_037414795.1 of Stenodera caucasica. Classification (NCBI taxonomy): domain Eukaryota; kingdom Metazoa; phylum Arthropoda; class Insecta; order Coleoptera; family Meloidae; genus Stenodera; species Stenodera caucasica. The sequence continues at coordinate 38,257 of JAZBGZ010000455.1, read as the reverse complement.
TTAATTGTTTTTTTGATAAGTTTCAATTTTAATTTTGAAAGAACAATTTTAGACATTCCACATTTTAAAGAAGTTGTAATTATGGCAACAACATGTGATTTATGTGGGACACGTACGAATGAAGTCAAATCGGGGGGTGGTATTGAATCGAAAGGCGTACGTATTGAAGTTGATGTCAATAATCGAGATGATTTCTCACGTGATGTTCTCAAAGTAAGTCCAATTTTTTATTATTTTATGAAGTAATAACTTATTTGAAATTTTAGTCTGATACTTGTGAATTGAGAATTCCACAACTAGATTTAGAAGTTGGTTCACATGCTTTAGGTGGTCGTTTTACAACAGTTGAAGGCCTATTAATTGCCATTAAAGACCAATTAAATGACCAACAACAATCACATTTTTATGGTGATTCGAGAACTGATGAATCTAGGAAACGTTTCGAGAATTTCTTGAAGCAATTCGATGATATTCTCGATGGTAAATTAAAAATCACTCTGATCCTCGATGATCCGGCAGGAAATAGTTATATACAGGTGATAATAAATATTTATCATAATTTTATAGTAATAATAATAACAATGAATTTTATAGAGCTTGAATGAAGATGATGGCGACATTCCAGATGATCGTATAAGAATCGACCATTATGAACGTGATTTCGAACAAAATGAAGCTTTAGGCTTGAACGATATCAAAACCGAAAATTACGAAAATAATTGAAATTAAATAAATTTCTATATTTTGAGTTTCCATTTTGTTTCCGATCTACATTTAGTGAAATTCTTAAACTGTCAAATCCCAAACCTAACCTAACTTGTTATTGTAATCTTAATTTATAGAATATGGGTAAATATAATCGTTATTTATTATTATAAAATAATTTTAATCAGTTTACAATCTCAAATAATTATTGTGCGAGTGTAAATATTGTTTTTCCGAATAAAAATCATGTCTATCAATCAATGGAAACTTCTAACTCATTTAAAAGATACATTGAGTAAATTATCGAATGATAAATCATTACAGACCGTGTTTAATAAAGATATTCTACAATCAATACAGAAATTATCCAATTTGAGTAGCATTGATTTAGCTAAATATTTTGAAAGTACACCGAAATTGGAGAAAAAAACTACTTCAAATCTACCAAGCGTTATACGAAGTTTAAAACCGAAGATAGAAACTAAAGATGAAGATAAAGAAAAATCATCAAATTGGAGGAAAAGAGACAAAGTTTCTAAAGTATATTCACAATTGGGTTTCTGATTTATAAAATAACGACAATTTTTATCAATTTTTCAGTCGACGGTCTTCTCACGAACACAACATGTAATGTTATCGATCGAATCAGCCGAAAATGACGATACTCTCTTGAATCGCTTGGAAACATTCATTAAACATATTAAACAATATCCAGAAGAGCGGAATTCTGCGATTAAAGTGCGTAAATTTATTGTTTTTCATGAATAATTATAATCTTCGATAAATTTTAGGTGGGCGCAATTCGTTTATTATTAAGGAAACGTTTACAAACTAAGAACAATAATGTAGTACAGAACTGTATTAGAGAAGTTCTTGTATTACTTGGTTATACTGATCCAGTACCTAGAAGAGGTGTTCGAATTTTATCATTAGATGGCGGTGGAATTCGCGGTTTGTTAGTTTTGGAAATGTTGAAAAAATTGGAAGAATTAACCGGTCGTAAAACATATGAATTATTCGATTTGTTTTGTGGTGTTAGTACTGGAGCTATTTTATCGTTTTCATTGGGTAATTGTCGCTTTATTAGAATCTAATCAGATAATGATTTTCGAAATTTCAGCAATTCATCGTAAAAATATTGACGATGTTGCTGAAGGCTATCAAGCAATAAGTAATGAAGTATTCAAACAATCCCCAATTTGGGGTACTAGTAATTTAATGTGGTCACAATCGTATTATGATACAATCTTATGGGAGAAGAAATTGAAACAACATTTAGGTACAGCAAGCTTGATTAGTACAGCCAGAGATCCACTATGTCCAAAAGTTAATAGAACATTTTTTCGATAATTAATCATTTGATTCGTAGTTAAAAATGTTTCTTTTTCTGCAGGTTTGTGCGGTATCAGCTATTGTTAATCAGTCACAATTATCAGCATATATTTTTAGAAATTATACTTTACCATGGCGCGTTAGATCGCAATATTTCGGTAGTTATGAGTATGAAATTTGGCAAGCGGCTAGGGCTTCGGCAGCAGCACCAACATATTTTGAAGAATTTAAACTAGGGAAATACATACATCAAGTAAAATTATTCGAATCATTTAATCGTATTCATTTGTTTTATTATTACATTACATAACCTCAATTTTAATAAAACAAATGATTAATTACTGTTCAAATAATGATAATTTTTTTTCTAATTTAGGATGGTGGAATTCTAGTGAATAATCCAACAGCTGTTGCGTTACACGAGGCTAAATTAATATGGCCAAATACTCCAATACAATGTGTTGTATCATTTGGTACGGGTCGTACAATACCGACAACCACTGATTTAACAAAAGAATCATTAGATAATGCAAATAGTACATCATGGGCTAATAAATTCTATAAAATACTCGATAGCGCTACTGATACCGAAGGTAAATATTCATATTCCTCTATTAATCAAGACTAATTATTGTTATTATTGAACAACAGGTGTCCATGTGATGCTGAATGATCTATTACCCGATAATATTTATTATCGGTTTAATCCCTATTTAACCGAAATGATAAGTATGGTGGAAATTGATCCAATTAAATTGGAACAATTACAACGTGACGCTTTGATGTATTTGAGACGCAACGAAGATAAATTCCAGCAAGCTGCGTTCAATTTGATGAAATCTAAAAATATTTACGAAAAAACCAAAGATTATTTCAGTCATAAACGTGATTTGTATGGATTTTAAAATAATTTTTAGTCGATAATTGTTTTTTTTTTTTGCCTATAAATTTTAATTTATTCGAGAGGAATTCATTTTTTTTCCCATTTTTCTTTTAAAATTTATTTCACAGTTTACAACACCAGTTGATTATTCAACAATAAGGAATTATCGAAATAAAACACGAATAAATTGATTTCAAAGTTATATTTAAATAGTACTATTTTTATTAATTTGAAGCTGCCATTCAATCATTTTGTATAATTTACTGGATTATTTTTTAATAGTTTTCAGTTTTTTTGTTGGTCTTTCCCTCGTGCGGAAAAAACAATTTAAGAATAATTACAAAACAAAAAAGGCAGAATAAGAATAAAAAGAAGCATAGGCACCTATTTTAGTATCTACGATGACAACTTCACAATACTGATAACGGAATGTCAATAATAATAATGATAATGATAATGGATAAAGAAGAGATTCGTGTGGTGATCGAAAAAGCACATCCGGAAATTTTTCTAAAATTTTGTCGTTTTTTGCTACAGAAATAAATATTTTGTACTATTGTTTGTTAATAAGAATGGAGATGTACTTTTTCTTATCCAATATTAATACAACTAAATTCTTTTTCTTTTAAATTAACAAATAATAAATAGTCTTAAATCGGCATCATAATCTTAAAATTAATAATAATAAAAAATAATACAAATAAAATTAAATAATTACATGAAGTTTTTGTTGTTGAATTATATCGACCAGCCATTTCGACAATAATTCAAATGATAACAAAATGAGTTTAAATTAATTATGAAAAAGTACGTATTGATTAATATTAATAAATCATCTGTGAATTGTTTAATACTTTTTGTTGTTTCTGAAACACTGATGAGAGATGTGATGTTAATCTTGTTTGTTGTTACACAATTGCAGCAATTTTTCTAATAATAATAATAATAATTCTACTTTCTTTGGTCATTTGATTGAATATAATAGAAAAAAAACTTGTTTCTCTAGACTATAATTTTTTCAATTAAAAATCGATATAAGACTCAAATTACAAGGACTACACGTGTATAGTAATCGAGAACGAACAACTTTCGAAAGTACAAAATAATAGCTGAAAAAAATGACCAAATAAAGTAGAGATACGATACGATTTATGCGACAATGAAATAATTAATAATAATAATAATAAAAAATAAAAATAAAACACTTAAAATTAATTAATAATAATAATACATCAATCGCCTAATGGTTGGGTTATTTAAGACTAGAATAGTAGAGGACACACTTCGACAAACAAAAAATAATAATAAAACATTGGGGAGATGATGATAAATAATAATAACAGATTCATTTTGCCAGGTATTCGATCATTTTCAAAAATCTTGGCATCTCTTCATTTAATAATAAAGATTCAACGCATCCTTTAAAATATTTGGTTGAAAAACATTGGGACCTAAATCGAAACAAAAACAATACATTAATTTATCGAACTCAGATATTTATAAATTATTTTGTTAATTAGTGGAGAAGTAGAAACATGCAGGTTGCAACTGGATCTGTAGGCGAATATTCAAAAATTTTCTATTAAAAAACATTTTTCAATACAAAAATTCACTACAGCATTTAGGTTATGTTTCGGGGAAACCAAAAATCCCCAGATTTCTATAACCACCAATCATAGATTAAAAAATCATTATTAGAATTGTGATTATAATTATCGTAAGAAATAGAAAATAATTAGAAGTAAGATCAGAAATTATTCTAAAATATGTTTCGAAATTAATTCAAAGATAGATGGTAGTTACTTATTCTTGCCTAGTATTGGTGACACTGACTACTATTACCAACTATCTAGTTGAGAACATGAAATTACCATCTAAAGTCAAATTTAATTTGTAAATGAAAATTGAGTGAAAATTATTGGAAAATTCATCGAAACTCATCAAAAATCGGTTGTTTTGTCTCGTTGTAAAAATCAAAAATTTGAAAAAAAATGTAAGCGTTCGAATTTATTGTTAATGTTAATGTTGCAGGAATTAGTGTATCATGCTCGAATTGTTAAAAATGTTATGTATGGAGAATGAGATAAATTAAATAAAATAAACGGGTGTATGTGTACCTAAAACCCTGGGTCAGCCCCGTGTATTTGTTTTATCCATGTTTGGATTTGTTGTACTTCATCTGTAAGTTGTAATGTATCAATACAGCCTTTGAAATAATCTGTTGTAAAACAGTCTTTCCTGTAAAGAGAAATTATAAGAAAACAAGAAAAAAATTGATGATTTTAAAATAACTCAAAAATAAATAAAATATTTGTTTAATTTTTTTTTTTTTCAGTAATAGTAGTAATAATAAATAGCCACAGGTGCCTTGTAGGTTTTCTCAGAAGAATTCCCAACATTTCCGGACATCATCAGCATTTCGAGAAGAATTTTGTATTTTTATTAAATAACATACAAACATTTAGAAAACTATTATCATATTGAGTCATAAAATTATTACATTTATCAGTAATATTCTCACAAGCCGAAATGTTCCGGATTTCCGGAATTTTACAATATTGATAAAATTTTTCAAGAATTTCTATATTTCTAGCTTTTTGGGCAATATCAATATAATAAATTCAATACCTGCATAGAACATGAAGTTGTGGCTCTCTGAATAAATTATAACAATCTTCACAAATCCGGTCCAGTCTTGCGAAAATACTTTTATCATAAACACCTTTACATTGTATATCGAAAAATGAACGTTTCGTTAAATGATGTGCTAATAGACCTGATGAACGATTTATTGTTGTTGGACTTGCTGTTGTTACTTGAATAAATAATAATAATACTAAGGCCATACACGACCAAATTGCCTGACGGCTTATGATCTTTGGTGATTGGCAATTCATCTATAAAACACAAAAAAAAAACAATAATAATAATATGAAATTTTAATCACACATTTCGCTTTTAAGTTTTGTTGCAATAAATTACACACAAGACAATTAATTGTAGCAATTAAACTGGTTAATTACTACAAAAAAAAAAAATAAACGTCAAAGAATTATTGCGTCAACTCAACCATCATCAACAATTAAAATGTTACGCATCTTTATCAATTATTTCAAAAAAAAGGTATTGGAACTAGACCGACTAATATCCAATTCTTAACAAATTTCCTATAATTTCTATTTATTGTTCTATTTAATCAATAATAATAATTATAACTGTTTCAGCTGAAAGCCAATATCGCCAATACCAATCTTTCTATTGATATAATCGAGAAAAGATTAGAAATAATATCAAGGTTAGTTGGTGGTGTCATGAGCTTGATTGAATTAGAAGAAATTGATTAGATTGGATTAATCTTGTGAAAATTTTTATATATCGACCTTATTTATTAATGAATTATTCGAGAAAAATTTGGATTCTGGTCAATTATTTCTACTATTTTTGAAATTTTTATGATTCGTTAAATATAAAAAGGAGCAAATACCAAATTTAGCTAGTCATAAAACTCATTTTATGAACGTAAAAATACTCGAATAATTGTTTTAAATTTTAATAGGATTACAAATGAAATAACTGGTGTTAAATTGGCAAAACTTTGGGATTTTGGAAAGCAGAAACTTGTGATTTTTGTTGATAGATCTTGACCGGAAGTAGTTGCAGCAAAAATGAGAGATAAATACGCTTAGGTCAGGTTTGTTTACAAAATGTTTCAATAATCTTCTAATTGAAAAAAGTTCTTCGAGAAGACCAGAGAAATGAATTAGAAAAAAGATGATAATAATGATAATAAAACAACTCGATAAAATATCTAATAATCTTCACCGGAACGGCGTGCACACCTGTTGTATTATGTGACAAGATCACGCCATATATACCAACAATGTAAGTTGTACTTTTATATTATCATAACTTGGTGATCATTTCTTCAACTGGTTTTCTCTATTTTTAGCATTGTTTCAGGAATGTCACACAACTATACATATTGCCATTGTTCTCTGTTGATACATTTTGTTTTATATTTATATAAATTTGCTCGTTTTTTGTTTTTTTGGTGAAAGGCTCAAAAATGTAAAAATTACGGACCTGTTGTTGTTGATGATGATGAGAGCCTTTGGCCATCACCGCATGCAAAAAGCGAAGAACAACCACCACCAAGAAATTGACCACACAACGAGCTATACGAGCAACTTCAACATAATATAACAAGTGCCGACTTCTACTACTTCTTTGGTTTTATATTTTTCGAAATTTCTTATTATGTTGGCGCGAAATCAAACAAGTCACGATCGAGTCTTTTCACCCATCCATTCGATAAATTAAGAAATCTCAAAATTTTTTTATCTATCAACTAACAAGCCAATTAGGCAATCGTTTGCCAATTAATTCTAATTATTTACTACATGTAAATCAGATGATTTTCCAGACATTCAAGCGATTTGATCGCGATAACCTTGTGACCAAAAAAAAAAGACCGTCAATTATTTCTAATATTAATCCTCAATAGTAGAAATACGTAGCGAATATTTCTCAATCAACTTTTTTTTTCGATTTTTTGCTATTTCAACTCGGTTGATTTTGACAGCCGTCCATTATATCATCATAGTCCGCCTTTCAATTTTATTTTGCGCTAAATCACCTGATCGTTTTGTATCAACCGACTATTATTTGTTATTAATTCTTTTTTAGTCTTTTCAAAATATCTTCATCTCTTTTCGATTGGTTATTATAAATATGTCTATCTTTAGTTTTTGTGATTTTTGCAATTGTTTTTTTTTTTTATTCCAGCTTTGCCGCAAGTCAAAAGGCGGCTTGTTAACGAATAAATGATCGCACATAATCACAGACTGAAGATTGGCAAAAAGGCAAAAGTTATGACTTCATCATCATCATCATCGTCATCATCCTCATTTTGTAGTTGATGTTGTTTTTGTTGTTATGTTGTGGTGGTTGTTATCTTCAATCAAGAAGAAGAAAGAAGCGAAGAGACCACCAGCTAACAAGCCATTCTACTACTATTTGTATTCAGAAACTGATTTTCTTCTTTTTGGTTTGATTCGTGTTTGTGTTGGGTCTCTTTCTTGGTGGTATTAGTGGATGATTTAAAAGAGAGGCGAAAAAAAAACACAAAAAGACGAAAAAAGAAAAACGAAAAAAACTTTGGCTTGAGATGCAATTGCCGTTGATTAAGTTATTAATAAACAAGTCAATAAACGCGTTAATTTCAGTTGAAATGAAGAGAGTATTTCTAGAACTGTCTCAATTTTCGTTATTCCAGTGGAAATTCTGAATGGTCGTGTGATGGGTTTTTTTTTTGGGTTTTATTTAAATAAAAAAATAATCACCACCTGGTACTCGTACATTTCAAAAATCAAACAAGCTAATTTTGTAACAGCGCGACTAAAAAAACAACGCAAAAAATAGAGTTGTCTGTTGGCAAAATTTTCTCGTTCTTATTATTTCTCTTTTCATCAATGAAACAATTTTATAAAATAATAAACTAGGCCAAGACTCTCTCTTTAAAAAAAAAATAAAAGAAACGCTCCTCTCTTATCATTTATCTCATTTATTTTTAAACCTTGCTGTATTTTGAACACTTCCGACCTTTAGAAAATTATTACAGGAAGTTGCAGAAAAATCCGGAAGTTTATCAATGTCGCTATTTATGACTCTTTTTTTAGGTGTAATAGCAGTTTTGGTTCTTATTAAATTGTAAAGAGTTGCTTGCGCTGATATATTTCAGTTATGTTTTCAAATCAAGGCCGATACATCACAGACAGCCTGGCGCGCCCGATCTGAGTCCACTTGACTTATACTGGTTGGTTAGTTGGAGAGAATTCTCTACCACATTATTTCAAATGAAATGTGAACAGAATTCACAATTAATTATAAATTTTTCCATTGAATTATCGGAAAATTACCCATAATTACAAAACGACCTCTATTAACGTGAATGAAATTATTTATCATTAACAGCAAACCCTCGTAAGTTTGCTTCTATTTATATTCAAAGCCTTGGCCTTAAGTGCCAATTTTTTTTACTTCACATCTTAAAAAACTCTAGCCTTGTTTTATTTCACGTTTTTTTTTTTCGATTTCCTTGACTGGAATATCTAAAACTAAATGTCTACAAAACACGAGTTCAATGATTTCTTTAAAAAAAAATTAAATATTTTATATTGGTATTGACCTACTGTTATATTCGAAACAAATTGTAAATCAGATAGAAATAAAACTAGTTTATTATTTTTATTACTAAATTTCGACTCAAATAAAGGTGTAAATAATTAGACGTTTTTTTTTTCGTGTGTGGGAAGTTCCCATGATTTAAACAGACGTCAATTGTTTCAATTCTGGCATAGATTGTTATTTATTTTTATAACATTAACATTAACCAAAATTTAGTAGAATAATTTACAAATATTTCTCATAATTTGATTGATCTTCTTTTGTTAATTTTTTTCAGATTTGATTCTATGTAGTGTGGAACTTCATTTGTTTTATTGTGACATTTGTCATTAATTTTCAAACATGACATAAGAAAACAAATTGGAATCGGAATTCAACGCACGAGGCGATGTAGAATATTTTATTATCATCGTAAAAAAATAAAAATTGTCTAATTCTCCAGGTGTGTGTTTATCATTTTTATAAATATAATTTTGTCGTTTATTGGACATACTGTAAAATAAATAATTACAAAATTTTGGATGTCATTAGAGATTATTATAATAATAATAATAATATAAATAGATAGAATTCAACAAAAATAAATTGATAAAGATTAAAAATTTATCAATTCATGTTGCGTTATAATTATATTCTCTATAATAATTTTCGAAATAATTATAATACTAAAACAACAAAAATATAAATAAATATTAATAAGCGCCATCCGGAAAAGTATATATAATTCCGGGTTAAATAAACACAGATTGTTATTCGAATTCCCACTACTTTATAATGTGGATTTATCTGAATTTTTCGTCAATTTTTTTTTTTTTATCAAATCTATCGATTGATGATAAATTATTGAAGTAACGGGGAGCAACTTGGAAAATAGTGGGCGTGAGAAACATGAGAAACGTGAAATTGTCTTCGAGTTTCCCCGATTCCAGCAGGACAAATTCCTGCCGAACATGAACAAAAATTGTAAAATTCTGCCGGCTAGATGATGCAATTTGTGAAAATAATTTTTGCAGTGAAAGTTGAACATATTCAGGTGAAATAGCAGAATAATCGTTAAATTTTTGATCTTTATCTTACTTTTTGTTTTTCAGGAATTGGAAGCATATTCCTGCAATGTTGTCTTGTTCGTTGAAATTCACACAATAACACTTTTTACCGCTGTTAACAACAAATTTATCACTGTTTATTCGAATAAAGTTTTCATCTGGTTTTCAAATTGAGAGAAAAGCTATCGAATTTCGAGCGATATTCTTCGGAAAATTAAATGGAAATTTTTTATAAATCTATCGATAAAATCTATCACACTGGCTTTATTTATATTTCTAAGCTCTCTTTTTCATAAGATGCAGAAATACATTGTGCGGATGTATCTCGATCCTGTTGTGTATATAGTATTCAAACTCTCTTACGTATTACCCCCACCAAAAAGCACTATATATGTATATACATATATATAAAAGTACATACATCTATGTAATACATAATGTATGTACTACATGTGTAGATTAATTATTATTAAATAGTCTGTAATTAAAAGCGTTATTCCGGAATCAGGCGTGTCTTGCAGGAATAAGACCGGATTTTTCCAATAACACGAAAATAATGACTGTTTTAAAATTAGAAATTTCGATTCTCAATTTTGAAAATCGGCGACAATTATGAAAATATAAAATGAACGAAATGGAAGTTTCTACTCATTCCGGAACTAGAAAAATCAAATCTAATCTAATCTATATAGTTTGACAATTACCAAATTTCCTGCTATTTGAATGGAAATGAATTCGATTTGTATTCCGAGAATCTTCCCAAAAAACAACAAAAAATTGATTTCAACAGATCGTAAATTCAGACGTCAAAAATCAGAAATAAAAAAAGCGAGCGCCTTACTGTTTTTGGTAGATTTTATCTATTCAAGCGATTTTTTCCCAAATCGATAAGTGACTAACATTAATAATAATAATAACAATAATAAAATGTGACGTTAGTGGCGAATTAAAGTCGTTTTTAACGGGATCTGTACGATTTTAGAATCGCAAAATCAACAATATTCGATTCGAAAATATTTACATTTGAGCGTTCCGGTTATAGAGAAGTGGCAAATCCGCGGGAAAAAAGTGTTTAGAAAGAAAAGAGTGCAAAAGTTTTTGGCAACCATCTGAATGTCCACATGTTAATTTTATCATAATTTAGCGGAGATTTAATTATAACAACAGCCCGACGAAACATAATCTTCATGAATAATTAAAAGAGTTTACAGTTTTTTGTTTTTATGGAAAAGAGACTAAACAAAATTGTGGAAATTTTCAAATTTATTGTAAATTTCATTGATTGTAATTTATAACTTTACCAGACACAGCATGAGCTCAAAAATGCGCTAGTTAATAATTCAATATTTCCCCCATAAAAAATTCTGAATTAAATGACAACTTTATGACAGAAAAATGAAAAATTATACGACCAACTTTCCGATAATTGAATGGAAAAACTTCGAATTATAGAGGTAAATCAAAAAGTTCATGCTAATTGATAAGAACGATGTTTTCAACAAGTGATAACAGTTGTATTTAGATGCGACTTTTCGATTGATCCCTGTATAAGCGTTTCGCTTTCAACATTCAAATAGCAAACATCACTTCATCATCATAAGAAATGGGTAGAAAATGAAATTATTAGCACAGCAGGAGTACGAAATTAGTGTACGGGAGAAATTTATTATAATTATGTTTATTTCTATATATTTTTATGTATGTATTCAATATACATAGAATACGGATTTCGAGTTTTGTCGAATAAATTTTATCAAAATAACATAAAATTCTAATTAAATAATAAATAAAATGATGATGATGATGATGAAAGTTTTGTTAACTATTTATAAAATTATATATTTTTAAAATATATAAATATAGGTAATTTCTAAGCAAAGTAGGCTAAGTTTGAAATGACGTCACAAACATGAGTCGGTTCTTTGACGAGTTTCACAAAGTCTCAATCAAAAATGGCAAAAACTGATTGAAGAATCGACTTACGTCTCTGTTATATTATTTGATCGAAAATTTCCTCGATTAATCGCCATTTTATTCAAATTTCACACTGTAGTTGTAAAAATAGAAATGTAAAGTGGATAATAAAATGGTGGAAAAAAAATTGACTTTTTATGAGCCACTTGTTGCGTTTACGCAAAATAATAATAATTTAATGAAAATTTCTTGGAACTCTCACTACTTAATTGAATTATTCTGATAACACAATATTGCGTGTATTATCCAAATCATGATATGCAATTTTATTGATTACTAATCATCAATTAAAAATGCTACGCGTTTATAAGAAAAAAACTGATAATTAAGTGATCTTTACAAACCGACTCTATTGTCATGAATCTTATGATTAATTCCCATAATACTAATTAACAGTTGTAATTAAAACAATGGAGCAAATTTTGAAATGATTCACGGCTCAATATGTAGGAAAATCCGACAATTGAAAATGTCTTCAGAATTTGTGACGTAAGAGATTCGAAAGACGTCATCAATTTTCCCTATCGAGATTACTATTTCTACAGAATCATTCAATTGTTTTAGTGTCTAGAGTTACGTCCACATATATGAGATTATCGATAATTAATTGCTCTAATTCTCTTGTTATTTAATTTTTTTCTACTAAAAAAATCAATTATTATAAAGTAATAATTATTGAATATAAAATAATTAGTTTTCAACTTATTGAATTTGGCACATCTGTGAATTTGGAATTGGAGCAATAGGAGTGGACCAATTTAAACAATTGAAAAGCACAAAACCGCGCTAATAATTCAAAAAATTTCGCAAATAATCTAGTATAAGTTTTGTTCTAATTGTTGAATTTCGCAATTAACCCCGCATAATTGCTGAAGAATACTAATTAGATGAAAAATTCCACACAAAAAAATTGAATAGTTATTTAACAAAAATATCACGATTATTTCAACAACAAATCTAATTTACATAAATTTATTATTTTTTATTCGACATTTTTTTAATTGGAAACATTATTAATAAAATTGCGCTCTTTGATTTTTTTTAAAAAAAAAAACATTTGAACAAACAAGAAATGCGTTTATTTGTATTATTTTTATTATTTCCCTAATAAAAAACACCCCCATAATCACGCAAATACCGATATTTGTGTAAACAAAAAATAAAACTTGAAGATAATCAAGAAAACTACTCTAGAATAGTAAGAGTTTTACGATATAGAGTCATAAAAACAAACAATTGATTGATCATTTTATAATAAAAATATATTCATCAACGCTATAATTATTACGTTTGTTGTTATTATTGTTGGTTTGTTCTAGTTTTGTTTTTTTTTCACTTTCCACGGCAAGCTTTGATATGAATACAAAAACAAATTTAGAACAGACAAAAATCACCTGCTCCAATCAGGTTCAATCAACTTTATACCGAAAAAATTTATTCATCTTCAAATTACTTAATAATATGGTAATTTTAGTTAATAAATTAGTGATTTCCATAAAATATTTGAATATTTATGCTATAAATAACGAATTATTTTTGAGATTAGCGCCCGAAATTACCGACATAGCAAATAATGAATAAATTTGAAAGATTGGAAAATTTACGCGCGCATTTCAAAACAGTTGCACATTATAATATGGCTCTCAATGAAATCGTCGAATAAAGCAGACCACACACTACAAATCTAATAATAGCTGATATTGCCTTATTTGTATATTTTTTTGTGATTTTTAATATTCCCAGGATTATTCTGTGAATTCTACCGCAATATTTACGGCGCCTAATAAATAATAAATCATGAATTTATCTGTCGCCGAATAATTTTTGCACTATCATCATTTACACTGATGATTAATACAATTTAATGTTGAATTCCGGAAATAGTCTTACCTATCAATCAAATCAAATAAAATTGAGAAAAATACCAGTGCAATTTCCAGAATTCAATTCTATCATCAAATCTGATTTATTATTATTTAAACAAAAATTGTCTTATGGAAAAAATGAATCAATCTGCAAGGTTGATTTTTTCTTGGTAAAATCTTTGACTTATAAACTGGAATAATTTTCCGTCTGCCGGCAGAAATTCTCGATTTAATTGCTATAATCGATTTGCGGTTGGATTTCCTGTAGTTTTTTTTTCCTTTTTTAATTAAAAAATTTTTATAAATCGAAAACAATGATTGTATTATTTATGAGCGAGGTCAATCCGGAATAAATACGAATTTTTTCGGCTGTCTAATGAAACTTTCGAATAGAAGTCGAAATAATGGGTGGATTCATCCACAAAATGAGCAGAAAAATAAATATTTGCGGTTTATTATTCAAAAATTTCCAATTACACCCAACTTTCTAATAGATGATCGAGATTATTTCCCAATCAATCAATCAATCAATCAATCTACATTTTAGTCGTTATTTAAGTTGACTTTTCTCATCTAGATCACCTCGAAATTATGATTTTGATTCAGGTTGGGCTTAAGGCTCAAAAACTTCCTGTTATCATTCGAAATTTGATAATTGGACTCTATATCTGTATTAAGCTATTTATAAAAATTGATAATTTGTTGCTATTTTTATCTAAATACCTGCCACTCGAATTTGTGATATTTATTCAATTATTACGTTTATTGTTGGAAATTGAGAACTCACCTAATAATTTAGTTCACATATTGCACCACCATAATCGATAAATTAACAATAAATTAAATAAAACACACAAAAACCACTAGATTTTTGTAGAAAGAAGAGAACAATTGAAATTGTTGGAGATTTTCACGTATTTGCAACGCTGTTATAAAACTTTGTAATTTCCAACATAATTCGTAAATTATCGTAACAAAATTCGTGTTGTTTTTCTTTTTCTTTTTATTATTATTATTATTATTGTTGTGTTGTTTGTTAAATCCTGCAATGATACTGAACGACATTTTCACGTGAATATTCCGAACAGGATGAAGCTTATTAACAAACACAAAACGATATATAAAATACAGTCCCATGACCTGACATGATCTTTACATTATAAAAATTAACAATAAGAATTGATAATAAAGATAATAATAGTGGAAAAGCTACATGCAACCAGTACTGATCGAAAATTGACAATTTAACCTCAATTATAATTATTCCAATAATTATAAATCAAATTATATGGTAATATCGAAGTATAAGTCATTGAGAGAAATAAAATAAAATTAAGACCACCGACAATTATAAAAATTGAAATAAGGGGGCTCCTGAACGAAATATAGGTCAAAAATAAATTTTCGCTCTTTTTATTTGAATATATTACCGATATGTCTCCCAAATTTAAAATGGACCAATCAGAAGCCACTTAAAACAAATGAAATACAATTGGTTCAAAAATGTGCGCTAAAATTCTGCTTTATTCTAATAACTCCAATAATAAAATAAAATAATTAAAACGACTCAAAATTATGATTTGTTGAAGATAATTAAATGACTATTATCATTTATCATTTGTTACAATAATTGATGTATTAACGTCATGAATGATTCCAGAGATTTTTATTATTGTTTTGTTGTTTAAATTCCCAACAACAACAACAACAACAACAATATTGATGGTATTCCTCGTGTTTCCCATTTCATTGTTGTTGTTTTATTTTTCTCTCAGTTATCGATAAATTCCGATCGAAACTACGTCGACAATCATGATAGAAATTGCAATTATTTTTGTTGTTGTTGTTGAAAAGGTGTGTCGTCCTGTACTGCATCCTTTATATTGCATTTAATTTTGTAAATAAAGAAACGGTAAGAGGTAATTTTAGGAGTAAGTTTCTTTTTTTAATAAATTATTTATATTCGAATAAATTTGTAATAATAATAACGATAGAGTCGTTCTAACAGGTTTGCAGCAGTAACAGGAAGGAATAATAATAGTTAGAGACAAGCAGTCTACACTAGATTATAACTTTATATACCATGTAAATAGATGAATACATATAATATGTACATATGTATATGTATATTAAATATCTTCAAAGATGTAGATATGGAGAATATAAAATTTTATGTTCTACTAGACTACAATGTCTTCAACGATAAGAACTCCACCTGGTCACTTAAAACAATTGATTCAATAAATATCTTGAAATAAACGAACAATCAATATTCAAATAAAGATCATTTCGAATAATAAGCAATCTGGATGAATCCCGAACTTCATTTGTTTTTGTTATTGTGTCTAGAGTTACGCCATTGTTATAAAAATTCCGACTCTAATAATTGATGTAATCTAGTAATCAATGAGTATTTTTTCTTCATCAATATAATTGTTTTCAATATAAAAATCATTGATAATAATGTGGGTAAGCAATTAAATTAACTTAATATTTGTCTTGTCAATTTTTCAATTAATTAATTAATTAAATCACTTTTGTTCAACATAACCGCAATAAATGACGCAACTGATAGAAAAAAAAACAAAAGCAGTTTAATTTACGACCAAACTATCCACAATTGGTATTATTCTTCGCTAGTCTAAATCTTCATTGATATTCCCATTTTTAATTGTTGATTCGCGATTTTAATAATAATAATAATTTATGAGAGTTTTCATTTGAAAGATGAATCATTGAACTAAATAATTAACGTTTCTTTCCCAAAAACGGACAAATAGCTTATATAATATTTCTATTTTCGTTTCAATAAAATTGAATAATGCCGATTATTATTTTATTATCCAATTGTTTTTTTAGAATTTCAAACTACCGAATAATAATTCATTGATTTTAATACCAAAGGGCTGTTTATGACAGTTTAGTGGAATAAAACAATTGATTATTATTGATTTTTTTCTTCCAGCTCGAAATATGGCAATCGTGCTAATAGTCAGTCTATTTTATTAATTTTTTTACATTTTTCTTTGAATTGGATTCAGCTACATGACAATTCTCATGTCTTACAATCTGATAAACAACGAAATATGGCGCAATATTCATTTTGTCCTTTTCGGTTATTGTATTAAAATCATTCAGTCATTAATTTCGCAAAATTATCAATTAAAATTTTAATTGCTTGCGAAATTGACGTTTCATTTAACTGATTGTCAAAAATATTTCGATCGAATTATTCAATATTTGTTTGTTCATTAGCGAATTTCAAGTTGATCGAGATCAAAAAAAATAACGAAAGTCTACTCTCAATTAAAACTACCTAGGGCCTAGGACTTGCCTAGGGGATACTAGAGGAAAAAACGATTTCATGATGTCATCGAAAGATCTTATTTTTATTTTATTTCTACATGTATGATTCACCATCATTATCATTATCATCGGAATCATTAATGTCGAAAATGTTCGAAATTAGATCTTCTCAACCACCTGTTGTAGCTGTCAAAACTCAATACAAAAAGCTTCAAGCAAAATTTCAACAATATCGACTCATTTTTATTTTCGGTCTAACAGAAGGAAAAAAATTAATTAATTATTAGTTAATACCTCTAACGGGAGATGGTAGCAGGTCAAAATGGGCTATTTATGGATGTGGTTTCATGAACAGAATTATTTATTCCGAATTATTCCGATGATGATGATGATGATAATCGATAATCACAAAAAATTGAACAATCATTGGATGAATGATCAACTTTCATGATGAAATATTCCAAGATTATTTGGATAAAAAACAATAGGCTTGGCCCGGTAAAACGTATTACGTTAATTAGTTCGAAAATTTTTATTTATGATGTAATTGCTGTCATTTTTGCGAGATTGATCGATCGAAAGGTTAAAATCGAGATAAAAACTCTACGTATTCGAGTTTTTTTTTTGTGTCTCTGGGACATTTTTCAAATTCTAAACGATTTTCTTTGAAATAATTGAATAAAGTTAGAAAAATGTGCTTATTGATGCTTAGAACTTATCTGTTGAAGTTCCTAGGGACTTCTTAGAAAATTCTTGTTTATAGACTTTTTTTTTGAAATTGTAAAAATGAACAGGTGCACGTGGAAATAGTAATTCCCCTCTTATTATCGTTAGAACGATAATAATAACAATTATTTTATTCAATAATTGTATCATTTTTTCAATTATTAATGTAAAAATTCAATGAAATTGCATCAGAATCCGTCAATGAAATACACCTTGAATTTTTCCCACTTAGACATACAATTTAATTAATGATTAATCATAATAAAACTATCTAGAACAAGTTCTTACTATTTTTAGATTTAGAAAGTGCTAATTATATGAAAAAAAATCGCAAAAATTAGAGAAATTTCACTTTTACTCAATGAGAAAATATTCAATTATTAGTGAATGTTGCAATCAATAAATTTATATTTCTTGTGGATTTATGAATATAATTTTTTATTCTTGTAATTTATTATTACACAAAGAAATAATAAGTAGTTGTTAGAGGAAAATTTTCGTAAGTAGTTTCCGTAGTGTAGTGGTTATCACGTGTGCTTCACACGCACAAGGTCCCCGGTTCGATCCCGGGCGGAAACATTTTCCTTTTTTATTATTACTAGTTTTTTAATTCAACCCAACATTAAACTCACCCTTAATTCGTATAAAAAATAAATATAGTCTTGTTGTTTGTTGTTCTCTCGGTCAAATCTAAGAACACACAAACTGATTCGTAAGATGTCAGCAATATTTATATATGTAATTTCCAATCAACCACCACCACAACCCTTAATATGAATAATAGAATTTCCTTTGGACCCCTGTTGTTAATAATCATGTCTCTTTTATAAGAATAAATATATATATTTATTATTTAATCTAATCCAAGGAAACATACAGATATGGATTTTTCTTCTTATTAATCCAACAAACAAATTGATATGGTAGTTGGTTATGTATGTGCGTCATCCCCCACAGCTTAATTAGCGTATCATTCGACACATTCATGGATAGGGAAAAGAAAGATACAAGAATTAAATAGAATCTGAATTGTCTGGTAATTTTTCTTAGAATTTCTCTATTAAAACAACTGGTCGCCCCAATTTATTCCATTGATCTCTATCATATATATTTTTAGAATCTACCACTTTTTATATTTTTATTCATCGTCTCATTATCAGATGATTTTATAATGAATAGAAGGCGGCGCATCCACCAAAATTGAAAAGAGCCAACTTTTCTTATCATTCCATCAAAAATAGAGCGCAACATGGATGAAATTAGTGATCACTATCTCTTCAATTGTCTATTTATGATTCTTGGAAAAATATCAAGTTGGAGAGAATACAAAAAAAATTACTGAATTTTGAATTTTATTATTACTGAATAATTATAGACTAGAACTACAATTAAATACATGTGTGTATTATTGATTGCCTAATCACAATTAATAGGAATTTTGTGTTCGATGCTTATCTATATTGGCAATAATAACACTAACAAAATATTTTAAAAATTCACGAACTTTGTACAATTTAGTGTATTGCTTCTATAATTATACTGATTTTGATGAAATATAAACAGGTTTGTATTCAGTTATTTTGATTTTTCACTCTATTTGTGTTAAAATTGTATAATTATATTTAAAAAGTGTCATTGACTCAACACTCAACAGGTTATATCTGGTAATTGCCACTAGATTCATCTTGTTGTTTCAATCCCGGTTAGGTTAAACGCTCAATTTAGTGAATAGTATCAAATTTACTCATAATTTCCTCAATAAATAACTCATAATTAATGCTAAATTAAATTGAGGTTATGAGTATAGATGATCAGATCGTAGTCA
>JAZBGZ010000455.1:6877-18328 GCA_037414795.1 Stenodera caucasica | reverse complement strand
TCCCCCCATGGGCCAACTCTTTTTTCCAATTCTAATCAATTCAGTTTTTGTTTTTTTTTTCAGCAATGGAGATAAGAACTGTTTTACTTGAAGGCGATGCTATTAATGGAAACAGCACTTCTAGTACATCTGCAATTATATTGAATGACACCTACATTTTGACTACATCTTATTTAAATCTACAATTATACAAAAATAAGATTGATCAGATTTTGAGGAGAATTAAAGTGAATGAGATTTGTACTAACTTAGAATTTCTAAAAACGAATGCATCCAGATTCAGAGTTATTTATAAGAATTCGAATAATTTGAGTAGTTTTATTGTAAAAAATGTTGAATTATTTGCAGTTTATCAATCGAAAAATATGAGAAATCTCAATACGATCACATTGCAAAATTGGTCTGTTGGTTCCAATAAAAAAAATAATGGTAATATCAGCAGAGATTTGATCGATATTTTATCGTTATTTTTCATTTATAAAATTGAAAATGAAGGAAACTTAGAAGATTTGAAAATTTGTTTACAATTATGGTGGGACTCTATAAAAAATCAATCAATACAGCAGACTGACGAAGTATTCATCTCATTATTTATTGATAATTAAAATTTAAATGAAAAATTACAGATTTTGATTATAAGTACACCGTTCGGGAATCGAAATTTCTTGGAAACCTACAATCGTGGCATTGTATCGAATCTGATAGGTCCAAATTCTTGTATAATATTGAGCGACTGTCCAGCAACACCTGGTACTGATGGTAGTCCAGTTTATAAAATTTCTCCAATCGATAAAAATAATAATCATCGAAATAATCCAATTGGTATTGTAATTTCTCCATTGTGTTGGTGGCAAGGCGATTGGACTGGATTGACATTAATTGCAGATATAAGAATAATTCTAATCGAAATTCTAGGGAATCCTTTATATTCGAATGAAATGAAATTCACCCCACATCCCAATTTAATCAGTAATTGTTTTGTCTTCAGTTTTTTATTGAAACATTGAGATAATGATCTGGATTTTAGGTGCAATTGAATCGTCTTTTGTTCAAATTTATTGCGGATCTCAATGGGGCACTGGTATCATTTTAGATATAGACAAAGGTCTAATTATGACCAATTCACATGTTATCGTTGAGTGTCTTATCAATTAATCAGTCAATTGAAATGATAATTGAATAAAAATTTTCAGGGTGAAAAAATCGATAATATTCGGTTACATCATGGATCTAGAGATGAATCTTTCAAAATTGACCTAATTTATAAAGTACCAAACGATGAAATTTTCGATTTAGCTTTATTATATTGCAATCCAAATCGATTGAAACAATTGAATTTCAATCCAATCAAACGGAATGGTAATAATTTACAAATCGGCGATGAAGTTTATTGTATCGGTTTTTCATTATTCACAAAATATACGAAATTAAAACCAACAATTTCAAAAGGTTATATTTGTCAAATTGATAATGGTATGATCAAGACGAGTTGTTGTATCAATCCAGGAATGAGTGGCGGTGGTATTATTGACAGTCATGGTAATTTAGTTGGTATTATTGTTTGTAATATAAAATTGGAAAATAGTAATGTCTATCCACGTTATAATCTAGTGATTCCTTACTCGAATATTGGCGAAATTATCGATAAATTCATCAAAATTGGAAGTGGGTCCTTTATTATATTATCATTCAATTATCCGCAATATTAATTGTGGTGCATTGTTTCAGAGTATTCAGTTTTACAACAATTACATTGTCAAGATCCCAAAATAATACGAATCTGGAATCACATAACAGCTCATCTATAATTTTGTTATATATCTTGTAGTTGAATGAGAACAACATAATAAATTTAGAAGAAATTAGTAGTGATTATCCAATAAATATTTATCTGTTTCCAAGTGATCTTGATTTCCCGTAACATTGATTTTTCACAACTTAAGATAAAAGTGTTAAATCTCCCGCTTTTAAGTTATTGGTACGCAGCTATTGGTAGCTCTGGTAATAAAATTGCCGCGTCGTTGATTTCTGTCAAAGATGTCTGCCATGGAATCATTCACAGTTAATCGCAAAAGTATTTAAATCACAAAATTCATAGAATTTTGTTATTTGAAACCATTAAATTAATTTTAATTATATTCAAATACAGTGAAATTTGTGATTTTCGTATGATTCCATCAAATACAGGTAAATTCATTTTTATAAAATTTAGCTGTCATTTGGATTTCTGTCAAAATTTTCTTATGTTTTCGTTGAATTCCAGATTTATGAATAATTAATTTTTTAATTATTGTTAAAGAATTTGTTTTCCACACATTATTTGCCTTATCTGTAATGAACTTTTTATTAATAAAATGTAAATATAGTTTCTTTTATAGATCCCATAATCTAGCTATTTTTATCATTACCAACTGAAATTGTAAACATTGGGTTTATTTTTAAGATTACTAAAGGAGGGTAATTCTGATTAGATGTAAAGATAAGAAGATAAACAATGCGAGGAAAGAATAACAATTTTCTTTATATTCATATTCCTCTTACGAAATTGACAATTATTTCGCAAATGGAAAGTTGTAAAAATAAAATGATTACCGTTATTATTTCTTGAGAGTTATCATCTTTCAAGTCAACTGTCCATCAAATTTTACCATCACAAATAATCGTCCTTCATTTTAAAATAGCTAGAAAGTTGATAATTTAATTAGTTTGCCTCTTTTTTTTTTAGAGCAAATAGTTGACATTATTCAAAAAAAAGAGAATGTTAGATAATTTCATCATATAAAAATTACCTTATTATAAGTAGTTTATATACTATGCACATTATTTGGTATATTATTAATAATTAGGTACTTAAATGAGTTTCAACATTATTTTTTTTAATTCTAGAAAATATAGAATTTCTGATCATTAGAGAGAGTTTTTTGGTAACTGTTCTAACGTAAAGAACACAATATAATTTTTATTCGAATTAAAGCCAATTTTGTTACTTTTTTTTAAGTGCTTATTAGTTGATTTTTTATATACATAGTAAAAATTATATAAAAAGCTGCCAGTTTCAATAAATTGGTTATTTTGCTAGTTATTTCTGCCAACCAATTCGAAATGTTCAGAGTCGGTTGTTTTATTGTTTTAATAATTATTATTATTAACCATATTTTGTTATATTGTTTCAGGATTATATTAATATCAATAACAATTATAATAATATAAGTAAGAGAATGTGGCAACAGTTGAAGTTGATATTATGGAAGAATTTATTGATAAGAAAACGTCATTATTTATTAACAATAACAGAAGCAACAGTTCCAGTATTATTATTTTTATTTATTGCATATGCACGTTCGAAAATTGATGGTTTTACACGTGTCCATGTTAATCATACAACATATTTTGATCCATTACCAACAAAATTATTACAATTACCAATTGGTGAATTTTCATTATGGTATGCGCCACAAAATCAATTGAATGATGAAATTATTAATCGGGTACAAATTAAATCACAAATACCTGGTGAAGGTAATTGAATTTTTCATTTTCAATTATCAAGGGAAATCAAATTTTCATTTTACAGCAATTCGTAGCTTCAGTAATAATATGTATATGAACATGGCTATGGAATCACTTGGTAATAAAACTGTATTTGCTATTCAATTTAAAGATGATGATCCGAAAAAACTGGATTATGATTTGAGAATTTATGAGAAATTTCTAACATGGAATACTGATATGCTTTATAATCCATTAGCTGAACCTGGAACTGGTAATAATAAAATGTGACAATTAAATTAGTTGAAAATAATAATTAAAATTTGATTTTAGGATCATTGAAATATATAGAACGTGGTTTTATTGCTATGCAAATAGCAATAAATATGGCATTTATTGAAATATCATTAGGTTTGTATGAGAATCAAAATTTAAATGATATACAAATAAATTTAGA
Organism: Stenodera caucasica; assembly: GCA_037414795.1. Classification (NCBI taxonomy): domain Eukaryota; kingdom Metazoa; phylum Arthropoda; class Insecta; order Coleoptera; family Meloidae; genus Stenodera; species Stenodera caucasica. Next base: position 14,382 of record JAZBGZ010000455.1, on the reverse strand, counting down.
AGAATTCCCATATCCACCACACCGTAATGATTATGGTTTAAATGATTTATTCATACAATTATTACCATTAATGACAATATTCAGTTTTATATTTTTATGTCCAGCTGTATTGAAACGTGTCGTTGAAGAGAAAGCTTCAGGAATCAAAGTAATAATTTATTTCAATTTTATTCGTAGAATTTAAATAAATTGATTGTAGGAATTGATGAAAATGGTTGGTATGGAATCATGGATGATATGGTTGAGTTGGTATATACATGCATTTCTAGCAAATTTACCAGCAATCATTGCAATTGTTGTATTTATGAAAATACCAATGTTTAATGTTGAATATCCACCAATTGAATATTGTAATGGTTTCATTCTATTTATATTTTTATTATTATATTGTATTGCTGCAATATCATTTTGTTTCTTTATTGCATCAAATTTTGAAAAACGTAAGTTAAATTTGTGGTAATTATTATGATAAATTTTCTAACATTATAAAAATTTTCAGCATCATTAGCTTTAATATTTGGTTTATTAGTTTGGTTATTAACATATTTTATACCAACAGCATTAATTGCTGATATAAATAATTTGAATATAATTGTGATAACATTATTATCAATATTTCCAAATATGGCATTATATTTTGGTTATAAAATTATAGCTGAATATGAAATGAGAGAAATTGGTGTATCTTGGTCTAATTTATTTGTATCAGCTAGCGATGGAGAAAATGATATAACTCTTGGTTATATATTTTTATTTTTTATATCAGAAACTATATTATTTTTATTTTTAACAATCTATATTGATAATATTAAACCAGGAGAATATGGTATTGCAAAACCATTAAATTATCCTTATCATCATTTTGTGAAGGTTTTATTTCGCTAAATATTTAAAAATCTGAATCATAGTAATGATTTAATTTTTATAGTTCATGAAACATATGATGAATAGGAATTCACAAATCAATGATGAATGTGAGTCATTAAATATGGAAAATAATAATAAATGTATCGAAGTTGTTAATTTGAAAAAGAAATATGGAACTAACTGTGCCGTAGATGGTTTATCATTTGATATTTATAAGAACCAAATTACTGTACTGTTAGGACATAATGGTGCTGGAAAAACAACAACAATGTCAATAATTACAGGTGTGCATCTATTTTATTTGCAAACATTATTTTCAATGAATTTATTGAATTTAATTTTAAAAAAGGGATGATTTCTGCAACAAGTGGAACAGTTCGTATCAATGGTATTAATATAAAAGATCATATGAATGATGTTCGAAAATATTTAGGTTTATGTCCACAACATAATCTTGTATTTCCTGATTTGACTGTTGATGAACATTTGAGATTTTTCGCAATGGTAAATCTTAATCAATAATTTAATTTAATACATTTCTTTGATCATTTGTTTTTTCATTAAAGTTGAAAGGTGCTTCTTATACAGATGCAAAAATTGAATCAAATAAAATGTTGGAAACATTAAATTTATTAAATAAAAAACAATCATTAGCATCAACATTATCAGGTGGTATGAAACGTAAATTATGTTTGGGTATGTCGTTGATTGGTGACTCAACTGTATTAATATTGGATGAACCAACAGCTGGTATAGATCCAGAATCACGTCGTAAATTATGGAATTTATTATTAGAATTACGTAAAACACGTACAATTATAATATCAACACATTTTATGGATGAAGCTGATGCAATAGCTGATTATATATTGATTATGGCAAATGGACATAAACAATGTTTTGGAACACCATTAGAATTAAAAAAGAAATATGGTACAGGTTATTTAGTTAATATAACATTCAACACAAATACACCAATTTCAATAAAAGACCAAATCAAACGAATTATCGATGAGAAATATCAACCATTTGAATTTGTTAAAGAAGATGGTGCTAAATTTATCTATCGATTACCTTTCACATGTAAAGAAATTTATCAAGATTTTTTTAAAGATCTCGAACAGAAGAAAAATGATTATCAAATTGTTAATATGAGTTTAACTATAACAACACTACAAGATGTTTTTATGAGGTAATTTTTATTATTTATCAATTAGACGAGAATTAATCATTTTTATATTTATTTTTTTAAAGGACACGAAATGAGCTGGATTCATCGCCTCAATTAACAGAATCAACAGGTAAGAATTGTATAAATTTAATTTATTTAGAGAATTTCTTTAAAATATAAACTAATGTGTTCCTTTTTCTTTTTTGTTTTATTTTTATTTTGTGGCGTACATAGATCTAATGGATTTATTTAAAGGTAACTTTTGTTATGAAAACTTTAAGTACCTTGGGTTTGTGGTAATAAATGTAGTGTAAAAATTAATATACACCCATTCATATTAGTTGCACATTAGTTAACTATGTGTTTATTTACATTCATTTCATAGTAAAAAAATTTGAAATAGTTCATTAATTTTATTCTTTTTCTGTCTATTTTCAGAGCCACCAAAACAGAAGAATTTATCATCGAGTAAATGTGTTGTTATTTCGTTGATTTATAAGCGTATTCTTTTTTTCAAAAATAACGGTTTGATTTATTTACCTGGTATTTTATTGTTTTTAATAACAGTATTATTAACATTATTATTGGGTAAATATTCTGGTATTGATTACGAATCAAATGAGATGCCATTAAAAATGGATTTAACAATATATGGTAGAACTGCGGTATATTATAATAATATAAATAATTCACAACAAATTGATAAATCAAAACGATATTATAAAAATGAAGTTTTACAACAAAATAGTGAACCATATGAAGTATCAGATGTTCCTGAGGCAATTGCAAATAAAGGCATTGAAAATATTGCCTATTATAAAAAACATATGATTATTGGTTGTAATTTTACTGAAACAAATGGTGAAATATTAACAACAGCTTATTATTCAACACATTCACTACATGCTGCACCAATATCAATAAATTTATTAATGAATTCAATTGTGAAAATGTTATTGAATGATACTTATTCAATAACAATGCGAAATTATCCATTACCAATAACTAATAAACAATTGAAACCTGGTGAACAATCAGAAGTTCAAGTTACATTATTATGGTTAATATTAATACCTATTGGTATGTTATTTTTAATGGGTAATTTTATTATATTTCCACATTCAGAAGTATCAACAAATTTCTTACATTTACAATTTGTTTGTGGTGTTACATCAAAACTATATTGGTTAACAAATTTTCTATTCGATTATATTTTCTGTATAATACAATTTATATTGATATTAGCAATTGTTTATTTATTTAGATTTTGTGGATGTATTCAAATTTTCTATATGAATGAAATTTGTAAGTATTTCTTTTTTATAATTTAATTATAATTTTCTATAATTATTCTGTTTTAGTTGCTGTATTTTCAATATTCGCAGCTTATAGTTTTGCTCAAATACCACTTGTTTATCTATTTAGTCGTAGTAAAACAATAGCAAGTGGTTTTTCATCATTATTAATGTCTGGTATGTTATTTGGAACGGTATTAACTGTAATTATTACAGCATTGGAAAATTCATCAACTGTATATTATTTAAATTTGGGCAAAACTTTAAAAGAAATGCTATTAGTTTTATGTCCACAATTTGGTTTAAGTTATGTTGGTATAAAATTTGCTAGAAAATTTGTACAAAATTATAATTGTCAACATATGCCTGAAGATAAAAAACAATATTTATACAGCAATAATGTCAGTCCATGTTGTATTGGTAAATGATGAATTACAATTTGAAAATTATCATAATTATCATTTATTTTAAAGGCCGAACTACTGATGAATGTCTAAGATTCGAAGATTATTTCGTTAATGATGAATTAGGAATTCGTATTGATTTAATATTAATGTTAATATCATTCATCTTCTATATGGGTATATTATTATCAATGGATTCAATCAAATTTAAAACTATCTTATCGAAAATAATGAAATTATTACGAAAAGTATTGACTAATTATAATAACGATAAATATTTTGATAATTCGAATGATAGTCGAATTAAAGAACCAGATAATGATAGTTTATCTGTAAAAAATGTTAAAAAGACTTATGGCTTATTTAAAAGTGTACAAGCTGTACGTAATACATCATTTACAGTACGTAAAGGTGAATGTTATGGTTTATTAGGCTGTAATGGTGCTGGTAAATCAACAACATTTATGATGTTAACAAAAGATATAGTTCGTGATGGGGGTGAAATTAATTTACATATTAAAAAAAATGAACCTATACCAATTGAAGAAGATAAAGTAGAATTTATTGAATTATTCTTATAAATATTATTATTAATTTTCTATTATTTCAGTATTTTAATAGTATTGGTTATTGTCCCCAAACAGATGCCTTGAATTATTCATTAACTGCTGAACAGTTATTAACAATTGTTGCAATGTTGAAAGGTTATGATCGTGATGAAGCACAACAAAGTGCTAAACTCTTATTGAAATTATTCGGTTTAACTGATTATAAAGATAAAAAATGTTCAACATTAAGTGGTGGCAATTTACGTAAATTAAGTACATCATTAGCATTTATTGGTGATATTGATATTGTGTTATTGGATGAACCAACAACTGGTGTTGATCCAGCTAGTCGACAAAATTTTTGGGATATATTATTAAAATTCAAAACTAATTATAGACGTTCATTTGTATTATGTTCACATAGTATGGAAGAATGTGAAGTTTTATGTGATCGAATTGGTATAATGAAAAATGGATGTATCGAATCACAAGGTACATTAGATGACTTAAGACAGAAATATCAAAAAGGTTATAACATAATGTTGAAATTACATACGAATTTGATTGATAGTGATTGTGTTGATGGAATTATTAAAATAAATTCAGATACAGATTCACAACGTAAATTATCAACAACTCAACTAAAAAATAATAATAATAATAATGTTAAAATTAATATTGAAAGTCCAACAACATCAGCAATTGAAGAATCATTTCAAAATAAATTAGAAAATGATTTAGAGACACTTTTTGGACATATTACTATAAAAGATCGTCATGGGGTAATGATAAATTTTTATCATATTTATAATAAATAATTTTGAATTTATTTTTAGAATATGATGCACTGTCATGTAAATAATGAAGGATCAAATTTACAATTGAGCGAGATATTCACAAAAATGGAACAATTGAAAAAACAACATCCAATTATTGATGATTATACTGTTACTAATGCTTCATTAGAAGATGTTTTCTTAACTGTTGCCCAATAAGGTATTTAATCTATTCATAAAGATGAAATTACACATTTTTTTTCTCACTATAATCACTATGTGATAAAAAGAATAATAACAAAATCAATATTATTATTATTTATAAATTTATTTTTTCGTTTAGTTCTAGAAGAAAATAGCTTTAATTCGTAATTTATGGATCTTTTGTTAGGGCAAAATAAGATTGATTTTGTTATTATTATTATTATTTATACATAAATATTGTCTATTTTCTTAAATTTTCCAAATGTTCAGTTTTAACTTTGGATAAATAAGCTTAAAAATAAAAAATAACTATACATTATTTATAAATTTTTGAATGAAAAATCCTAGATTATTAGTCATAATCCACACCTTTAGAGGAAGTCCTAATTATTTTTAATTAGATTTTGAGAAATTGGTAGATTTTGTGATTTTTCAATTGAACATCAATTGAGGTGGATTCTTTAAATGGGAAAAATCCTTGAGACACCATATGTTTAAATGTGGCATTATTTTTAATTCACTTATTTGATTTTATTATTTTTTAAATAAGACAAACAAGATACAAGTCGACCCACGTAGTGAAAGTTTTTCGATTAAAAATCATTCTTGATTAAGCCAGATTTTCTTTCAGTATTAACAACTGTTTTAGAATACAGATGATTCCAACAATAACAGAAGCACGTGATAAAAATGGAGAGATAAGATTGCTATGATCTAATAGTTGTTTTCGTTTGTTAATTTTTGGTAAATAGATCACATGGCCAATTTCATCATTTATTTATTACGATTTAATATCAACAACATTCTTATCTTTAACACATTCCTATTTAGAAGATTTGGTTATTATTCGATCATAAGGTCGTCTGAATTTTGCATTTATTTATTTATACATAATAATAAAGAAAAAAATATATAGAAAGTGACGAATGGAAAACCTTCATATTGAGAATTCACCATATAAGACGATGATTTACAAAACTTGTTATTCGTTCGACTCATTTTAATAAATATAGTGGAGAAGAAGGAGAAAGAGGAGGTGGTATGAATGTGATAGTGTGGGAGCTTCAATACAATGACGTCGTCCTCGATATATGCGAGTGAGTGAGTGAGTGAATAAGTGAGTGTTTAATAGGAGAACCTGTTGGTACTCAACTAGTATTTGTACCTCTACTTTGGATTCATTTTAAAATAGAACACGAACCGAGCAACACTACACATTCCACAATTAAATTACAGTGTTATTGTTATAATTTTTCCATTTAATTTTTATTTTACTTACAAAGTGCCTTAAAATGACGATTAATAATAAAACGACAACGAAAACGAAAAAGAAGATGAGCACCTCATCATCAATGGATGCTACAAGTACCGCAAGTACTTCGTCTAATACAAAAACAACAAAAATGGTAGGTAGTACCAGTAGTATTAGTGGTAGTAGTAGAAAATCTACAACAAAACAACAACAACAACAAGGTAATATATCGAAATCTTCATCATCGTCCAGTCTTCAAATTTCTGATATTTCCCATTTACCGATTAACGCAAATTACGTAAATTATACAGTAACTGAATCATTACCAAGTGGTAGTGGTGAGAAAGTAACTAAATATACTGGAACTGGTACAGTTACATCAACTGAATATAATCATTTTATAAATCAAGAAACAAAACAACAACAACATTCAACTGAAATATCCCAATTAAGTTCAACATTAAATCATTCAATGTCAAATATATCAGATGATTCGAATTCAACATATACTGTAACAGAACCAAGAGAAGAAATTAAATTAACATATAATAAGAATGATTCCGGTTGGAATGGTAAATTCGTTTATGAACAACCAATCATCAAAAATGAATCAATTATTGAACATTCCTCAACAAGTCATCAACAACAATCATCAATACAAAAAAGTTCATCGAATAGTTATATAATTGAAATTGTCGATGGTAAAGAACGTATAATTGATCAAAAACATCACGAAACTGAACATAAACAATCATCATCGAATGATGAATCATTATTGATGAAAAGTGGTACAAATCAGCCAAGTCAAATACATTATAAACAACAAATTAATGAATTCAGTAAAGATTACGATACGAATAATCCAGAATTGAGACAACCGAAAATTAAAAATAATGAATCTGTACGTGAAATTCATCAAATTGGCAATGATACAAAAACATCATCATCATCAATCACATATGGTGGTGATCATCAAATTACTCATGAT
>JAZBGZ010000454.1:31941-43032 GCA_037414795.1 Stenodera caucasica | reverse complement strand
AATTATTACATCAATTGCGGAAGAGAGAGAGAAATTCTAAGAAAAATTTATCTCTACGACACTTTGGTCTTTCTCTCCCTTTTTTTTTTGTTTCACTATACATTAACTATTATTATTATTATTATTATTATTATTATTATCATTATGATTATTATATTTTATTGAAAAATAGAGACATGGAAATAATTTAGCATTAATTCTATCAATAGGAAAGAAAATTGGCACTTTTTCATCAAATTTCCTAAAATTTCCAATTTATCACAAAAATCTAAAATTAATATCTTATCATAATTATTATTATTATTATTATTATTATCATTAGTAGTAATCCTAAATAGAGGAAATGGGTTATCGTTTGTTTTTCCCCACCAATTTTTTCCTTGTCTTATCAAAATCATCTAAAAAAAAAAATTACCCAAAAACAAAACAACATCTTTAAGGACTCTTTAAGAGAAAGTTAATTGACTCTCTCTTACTAGTCGAATTTTTGATTGGTTGGTTATGTTGTCGACATTTTGTTATATACAACATTTACCACTACCACAACATGGTTTTTAGCCAATTATTCTTCATTTTTTTTCTTCGTTCGTTCGTTTGTTTTTTGTTTTTTTTTTTGATTTATTTTCATAAAGGGCGTTAGTTTGGGATATTTGGAAGACCGAAAACCTGTTCATCCTTTTATTGCAGGTTTAAAGACCTCGGGGTCATCGAGCGAACAACCGAAACAACCAATGTTGTTGGTGTTGTATAAGATGCTCTTCCCAAAATCAATAAAAAAAACAATTCTCCCATTTTAATTATCTAGAATAGTGTCGCCATTTTGATTAGCAAATTCCCCAATATTATCATCGATATGTATAGAATTTTTATAAATAGCAGCTGTAATTTTCGGCTTCTTATCATCCTTATCAATGATTTTCAAATGTTTCAACGGTTCATCATTTGTATAGCCATGATATGGTGTGTAACCATAGTTACCATTATCGTAGCATTGTTGATTAGTGTAACAGTAACTTTGATTTGTTGAAGTTGTTAGACTTGTAGTCGATTGGGTTAATCCGGTATATATTTGTTGTTGTTGTTGTTGTTGTTTTGGGGTGGGGGCGTTTGATGGGGTTGTTTCGATATAATCATCGCACTCTTCCAAGGTCTCATCATCACTATATCTGTAATTGAAAACAATTGATTTTTTTGACAGTTAATTTGACAATTGTCAAAAATAATTGAAATTTACTTATCGGGTGGATTATGGACGAGGGCGCATTGATCGCTGATCGATACCGACATTGATAGATCCTGATCGGTATGGCCTGATCCGGGACTGCGACGCACCCCTTGTTGCACTTCAACAACAAATACCCCATCTCTAGCACTAGGCGAATATTTCATTGTAGTCTCCCGACTATCCTCCTCTAAGTCCTATCAAAAAAAACAATTGAATATTATTGTGGAAAAATTTCCCGCTAAAATCGTACATTTCGCTCTTCAGTCTCCACAATAAGATGGTTGTTCTTCAACGTCATTGTAATTATACTGCCATTGGTGGTGGAATGGTTGTTGCTCCTTATTTGGCCAACACCTGTACCATCACCACCACAGACGACCATTTCATCCTGATTAATAACGGATAAATTCGTATCGATGGTTTTCTGGAAATTGTCCCAATGGTAATTTTCAATTTAACAAGTCGGCGAGAAGAAAAAAATATAAACAAAAAAAAAAAAAAAATCCCCCCAGACAGACTTTGTTAACATTTAACAAGTAGAAAGAAATCGGAGTAGTAGAAGCAAAAACAAACGATAAATAAATGAAAAAAAAACAAAAAACGAACGAATTTAAAAAATTAAACTATGCAGAGAGCCAAATGATATGGCCTTGGTTGCATTTGGTGACCTCAATCCAATGCATTGCACTTTTCAGGATTCGTCGGCGATTTACTACACGTCATCATCATCATCATCATCATCATCATCAATTGCATTTTTTTCAATTCTATCAACTCTCCTATTTCTATCGCCATCTCTATCTAATTTTCGGACCTATACTACAATCAACAAATTGAACAAAGACAACTAGATTTAAATGCAATAATATAAATATGCATTATTTTTCGAAAATAATTCATTATTATTATTATTATTTGATAGTCGAATGCATTGTGCCGTGTCCTAGTATTTTTAAGGTCAACGAAATCCTGTTTTTTGCATTTTAGAAGTCAGGGGGGGCGCCCCCCTATACATGTATGAACGTAGTCAACGAAGAAAGAAACGGAAGGCGCCAATCTCAACTATATCTATCTCTATTTATATATACAGAGAGTACAATTTTTTTTTGTTTTTATTATACTTAAATATGTCTATGTGTTTGTTTATAATTGAAGGTTCTAGCTTGTCTACCATCTCGTCTACTCAAACCAGACCATAGTCGATGAACTCTATAGTCTAGTTGGCTAGACAAACAAATGACGACACACTAAAAAAAAAATAAATGAATGATATGCACTGCGATTCGATTCGGGTCAAGTGTGCGCTGAAATCGCCACCCTTCAACCGATATTAAAACGATTTCATTTAGATTCGATGGGAAAATTGTCGGGTTTGTTGGTAAAAAAAAAAATAATAATAATCTTGACCCAGGTCAAGTATCCTAGATCCGTCCCTGTCCTTGATTTGTCGCCATAGCCACCGCCGCTACAATTTTTTCTAAAAATAAATTCGTTTATATATATATTTTTTTTCGTCTAGTCACTATTATTGCAAATAGCCGAGGTAGTCGAGATAGTGTAGAAAATAAAAACTGTTTAAAAACACGGGTTTAATAACCATCGTTCATTTGATATAGCGCACGTCACGAAAATAACCACCCTTCATTCATTATCGATACAGTTGAGATGGGTTAAATTCGATTTTATTGGTGTGATCGGTGATGGTTGGATTCGGGGGATTTAGCGATGATCACGATTGAGGTGTGATTATTTCGGCGGTTTTCGCTGGGATATTGTGTGTGTGTATAGTTCGGGTGCATGTCACGTCCTCTACCAATATTCGTGTGCTCTATCCTTGTTTAACAATGTATTGAATGACAGCGATAGACAATATGCAAATATTTCGGGGAGACATCGACTCGATTACTGTTTTTTTGTTTTTCATTTATTTATTGTTAAAGTTTATTTCACAGAGATGGCTTTGACATTTGCAAAGTCAAAACTATAGTTTTATCTTTTTCTATTCTAGTTTATCGAAAAGAGGTGGATAGATTATTTTGTTTTGGTTTTTTTTCGTTTCGAATTTTCGAAGGGACTAAGTCCGGATCTGTACATTTGTACATATGTGAATGATCTCTACAAACTGACAATTTGATAATTTTTGGGCAGACAGACATTTTGTAAATATTTGCAAATATTTTCTGCTTAAATTTTAACAACTCACAAAATAATAATAATAATAATAATAATGATAATGATAATAACGAAAAAATGTATCTGATGCATATTTGAGCCGATATTAGTTTTTTCGGCCGAAAAAAAAACCGAAAAATTAATAATAGATGCGTGCATCTTTTGCACTGTTATTAATTCAGTAAATTGCGGACTATTTCGCAGAAATTCGCCAAATTTCTATCGAATTTCGATAATTTACCGAATTCCTGAATTGTCCCAAAATCGTTTTGTGTTTAGCAAATTCCGGTCCTGTTGTTGTTTTTTTTTTTTTATTTTTGTTTTTGTCGATTTAATGGTCGGTTCGAAATGCATTTTCGGCGAGGACCTGATGCATCGGCAATATGCACTGAGTATAAAGGTCTTTGGCCGGCCATTCACTCCCAAATTCTGCTAAATTCAAGTGAAGTAGTTGAAGAACCAAGACGAGGAGAGGAAAACGGCCCTTGCGGCACATATTCGACCTATACTAAATAATACGAACAAAAACAAAACCCTCTCAACAACTATATGTAGTATATAGCTATCTCTCTTATATCCGTTTGACGAAAAATTCAAGACCGAAGAGAAAGACGGGAAATCAACCGGAAACAAGGTCCAGCTAAGCCAACTGTCGTTTTATTTTCAATTATTTCTCGACAATTATTTCGTCCAAGTTGAATTTCAATTAAACAACAATTTTATCAATGCTCTCCTCTAATTAGAGATGGTGAAATGAATTTTTGATGATGATTTAATTTCGGTAAATTACCATTCGAAAAACACGAATTCGATGCGAAATTGTCTCGATTATAATCGCCAAAATAACCAACCCTCAAGTGGTATAATTTTCGAATTGTGGCACTGAAATCATCTCGTTGCCACTGATTATCACTGATAATGATCACTATCATCATCATTATCACCGACAACACCTCGAGCCAAAAGGGCGTAACAATATCATTTCCAGTTGTAAAAGAGCCAACCAAAAAAATAGATAGGCAACCAAAAATACATTCGAAATAAAATAATTCTACATCTTCGCGCCACCTATCGCCATTGAATCGAAATAATTCACAGTTGACGTCATCACATGCTCACTCCATACTTAAATGATATCGTTATCAATTGTAATTTTTGTTTTAAATCCGATTAGAATAATTCCAGTTTTCTTTTGTTACCTTATCACTGTTGAGCAGATGGGTATGTAATGGTTTAGATGACGACCCATTGGTATCTTGCCGTTCTAAAATACCATCATATTTCTTACTATCTTGTCGTTTCTTATATTTGGTCCATAGAATTCTAGAAATTATACAATCATAATAGTCTAGCTAACGTTAACGTTAGCGTTAGAATTGCGGAAATTCGATAAATCCTACCTTATACCGAACGCTGCAATTAATGACACAATCAACGGAACTAATGTTGCTAAACATGCTAGAATGACCGTTTGTAAATCATTAAAACCTAGAGAAATCAACCCTTATAAATGGGGTGGAAATTTAAAAAAAAAAAATTTTTATAGACAAACCTGATTCAACTTCATCATCAATATAATAACCAGTTCCATTATAAAATAATTCTTTAATTGACTTTTGTGTTTGATTATTATTAATTAATGTTGTTGTTGTTGTTGTTGTTGTTGTTGGGGGTGTTGTTGTGGTAGATGTGGCAACAACGTTGGTCGGGAAATTAGTCGTAAATGGTGATAATGTTGTCGACATTATAGATATTTTAATCGAACTTTTTTGTTTTTCTTCATGTAGATCACTTTTGTTTTTTTTGATTGAATTATCAACGAATTTTCAAGGGTTGCTTGATCAATTTCGATTCTACTCTTCAATTCACCTTATCACACAACAATTACGATAACAATAATGATAATAATAATAATAATAATAATGATAGTGATTCACCAAATTAAAATGGGGAATCGCGGATCGAAAATCGACATTTGATCTTGATTTTAATTCGTTTTTTGTACGAATTTAATCTGGAATTTCTTATTTCGACACACCTATGGATGCTGCAGGAGATGTTGGTACTGCGGCGTCGCATCATCCTGTCATTGATTCGGGGAAAATTGTGGCGAGGAAAAAAATAACGGAGGCGCAGACAGAATTTCGAAATTTTATTCATTATTCGGCTACAATTCTAATTCTAACAACAAAAAACCAATTTACATCCTAAAAGATTCACTTTTATCCAACAACGATTTGGTTTTCGCCGTATTCTGGAACAATAGCACGTTACTATCTTCTCGTATTCTGGCAATTCGGCAACTGTTGATCAAAATTGATGATGATATTTGGCTGGATTTGTCTTCGATTGGTGTTGGATCGACGGTTGGATCGTCTTGTTTCTGGATGTAACGTTCGATTTTGGCCGGTATGGATCTGGATCGTTTCGATGTGGATGCTGTTGATGTTGTTGAGGATGATGGTAGAGTGTTGGACCATTTTTTTAGCGAACGTTTCGTTCGATTTGATCGCATCGAATTTATTAGATCGAGCACTACTTGACGTTGATCGTCCGGTAAATTCGCAGCGGCCTGCTGAAACATCTGAAAATCAGTGATCATTAGTTTTGACACGTCACATTAGTGTTATTTGTATCAATGAGATTTGTACCGGCGCCTCCACCATTTTTCAAACCAACCATTTTCACCACAATTAATGATATTTGAGTGATTTTTTCAATCAACAACTTCATTGCCTGATCAATATAAGTGATATAATTTTGAATGATTGTCTAGAGATGGGAAAAATTGTAAAAATTCGGTGAGAATTCGGCAATTTCGAGCAGACTCTAGGCTCGAAAATTATCATCATAATTCGAATTATTCCTATCTGATTAAATTAGATATGGAAATGTGACTCAAGGTTGAATTCCGATCAAATTGACCGAATTTCACTGAAATTGCTTCATTAGTCTTCGATTGTGGAATTTTTCAAATTAACTTTTCATGTCGAAATAATGCTTGCGAATTCTGAGCAATTTTTGGAGAAAATTGTGAATTTCCCGGAAAATTGGGAGTCTCGATTCCAACAATGAGCTTTTAGTGAACGTAAATCTTAGCAAAAAAAATTTCCAATTCGAATATTCTAGCGCATCCACCATTTTTTAATGATATCGTACCTTCACGAAATTCCGCTAGTTTCGTTGAAATTTCCCGAATATTATCGCAATTTTTACACTCTGTGATACTGAATAACCGTTAACTATGGTGGAATAAAAGAAATCTAGTGAAAAATCGAAAGATTTCGATGAGATTCATTTTTCGGAATTATCCTTCTTGATTCGATGATTACGTTCTGATTTGGTAATTTATCGCAATAAAACTCAATTAAGGACATTCGAGGTTGAATTTCGATTGCGTTACTCGAAATTTTTCCAAAATTTTCTGCTAGTTTACGAGCTATGAATTTTTAACTGAACGCATGTAAATCTAGCAACTCGCCCGGCGCCTCCACCATTTTTACAAGTCGCCTATTTTTACCACAATTGATGTAAATTGAGTAATTTCCTCAATTGAAAGTATCAATTATTGTCTGATATGAGTGATGAGACCTCGGATATTTGTCTGGAGATGGGGAAAATTGTATAAATTCGATAATAATTCGGAAAATTCGAGAAGAATCTAGACTCAAAAATAATTAACATTATCCGATCAATTTCTCTCTAAATGAGTCAGATATGAGGATGTGACTTGAAATACACGACTCAAGGTCAAATTCCGAACAAATCGACCAAATTTTATCGTAATTGCTCCATTAGTTTTCGATTGAGGAATTTTTCCAAATTAAATTTTTGTCTTGAGATAACGCTAGCGAATTCCAAGCAATTTTCGGAAAATATTTCACATTTCCCGGAAAATTACGCTCCGTCATTCCAAAAATGAGCCAATAATGACCGTAAGTCTCAATAAAAAGTTTTTGAATTTGAATATTTGAGTCGGCGCATCCACCATTTTTGAATAAAATCACGGCTTCAAGAAATTCCGCTGAATTTATCGAAAATCGCAAATATTATCGAGAAAATGACACTCTGGGATGCTTAATAGCTGTGGATTATATTGCAATAAAAAAAATTTATTGAAAATCGGAGTTTTTCATTTTCCGAAATTATTCTTCTTGATTCGATTATTACGTCTCGATTTGGATATTTATCGCGATAAAACTCAATTCAGGACATTCTTCATTGAATTTAAATTGAGTTACTTGAAATTTATCCAAAAATCTCGACTAGTTTACGAATTATGAATTTTTAACTGAACGCATGTAAATTGATTCGCCCGGCGCCTCCACCATTTTTCCATATTTCATATTTTTTGTGATAATCGCGAAATTTTCGCAATTTTCGCCATAAAAACGATAGCAACTGATTCAAAATCGTCATTAGATCACCAGCAGTTCTCAATAATATAATTGCGGTTGAAAATTCGGGAAATTTGAGTCAACTTCATCGATAGATTTTCCGCAGATAATTCAATAGATCTGATGAAATATCGGGAAACAACGCAAATTGGACGATTTTGATTTGAATTTGAAGTCCATAGTTTGATAAATTTGCGTGTTATGCATGGAAAATTGAGAAAACTCACACTCAATTTCTGCATCGATTGCAGCATTTTCAAGATGTCCCCATAACAACGATGGTCGCCATGCCGATGGGCCGTATTCAAGATTTTCGTCAAAGGACTCGAATTTTTCAAGATCTCATAGTGGGGCAGATTCGACGAATCGGCCGTAGATTCTGAAATTCAATCAATAAAATCAGAAAATTCACCACAAAACAACACGAAAATTCCTACTTTGTTTCAAAATTGTTGTGAAATAATTCCGGCTTATCGTCGATGGTAAAGTCATTTGTTGTTGTTGTTGTTGTTGTCGATTATCCTGATAATTCGGCAACGATAAAACATGGCGATAGATTTTCTGTTGATTATCGATAAAAATTAATCGTAACGTACTCAATTCGACTATATTCAAAATCGATTTGGCCCAATTCCAATTTTTATTTGAGGCGTCAATTATACCGATTGCAGGTGTGATTTTTTTCGAATTAACCAAATCAACGAAACTACAAATTGTCGATAATTCTCGATTATTTCGACGTTGCTTTATAAATTCCAAATACCACGAATTAATATAAGAATTGTAGAATATTTTGTGGAGGAATTGTTTCAAAATCGGTAATTTCTCCGTTAATTTGTGTAAATATCGCAATAAATTCTCAACCAATACCAAATCGTCATCGAAATCGATCTGGCTCAGATTCGAATCTTTCCGCAAATTCTCCACGAATTTCGTCACAATCAAATTGAATCTCAATCGAAATTTCGACGGACTCTTCTTCAATTTGCAATCGGCCAAAATATCGTCCCTGATTTGGTCCAAAATCGCCACCAATAAATAAACGAAATCCTCCAATCGGCTCGAATGATCGTCGAAATCGTCGACCGGCTCGTTGATCAGCAATTTATGTTTGATATTGAGGAAATTCTCGAAAACAATCGCC
Organism: Stenodera caucasica; assembly: GCA_037414795.1. Classification (NCBI taxonomy): domain Eukaryota; kingdom Metazoa; phylum Arthropoda; class Insecta; order Coleoptera; family Meloidae; genus Stenodera; species Stenodera caucasica. Next base: position 34,094 of record JAZBGZ010000454.1, on the reverse strand, counting down.
AAATATTCCAGCTGTCTCGGGGAAAATTCCGGAAAACTCCCGCCACCCGTCGGCAGAAATCGCAACTTTCGCCGGCTCTGCCGGCCGATTTTCGGCGCCAAATTCCGGATCAAATCGCACCATTTCTGCAACAAGATCAGCTCGGAGCCGAGACCCGCCTGGAATTGCTCGAATTCGCGGCTGGTTTTAGTCGAAATCAGCGACTCATCGAACAAATCCAACAAATATTGCTTGATAATTCGCGCTTCGAACAGATAATCGTCCTCGCACAAATGGCCCGGATTCGCCAAAAGATTGGTTTTCTCGAAGAAATAGCCCATCAAATTCTGCTGCAATAAGCCCGAAATTAGCGTGTCGAAAATTTTCAATATACGACAAGACAAATATAGTGGTGACCATTTAATTAGGTCTTCGAGCGGGTTAATTGAGTCTTGTTCGAAATTTGTCAACAGCAAATTGAACAAAACGAACCGATTAATTATTTTATACGATTTGTTCAACTGACGTTGTTGATTAATTTGACTTAAGACCGAATTTAAGTAATCGTAAATCGTCCACAATTGGCTGTTCTCGTTGAAATGGCGGTAAATCAGCTCTTCGGCGGCCGGCAAACGGATGTGCCAGCCGCTCGATTGCACCCCGTAACCCACCAAAAACAGCCCCGTCTGCGCCGATAAATAAAACAATAGACAATCCGTATGGGTGAAATTGATGCGTTTCGGGAAATTGATCGCCGATGGCCAATTATCCAGCCCGATGCACAATAAGAGTTTAACCTGAATCTTCAAATTCTTCAAAGTCGGCGATAGAAATTCGATATTCAGTTTGATGCCGTCATAGTCGTCGATGAGGGCGATTTGAAAGTCGCGCGGATCGGGAAAACGCGGCGCATTGCCTGACGGGCCGTAGAACACGCACTGGTCGGCCGGCATTTTCAGCACGCTCTGTAGAATGTAGGGTGATAGGATTTTGCCGGGACTGCCGCAATGGCGCGATTCGTCGATATCCAGCGGCGATTTCGGGAAGTCCTGTCCGATGGACTTCGATAATAATTCGATGAATTTCGTTTGGACTTTGTCGCGTCGCAAATAGCCGGATGGGTTGCAACAGTCGCTCCACAATTTCAGGGTTGTTGCGTGCAAGCGGATCCGGCCGTATCCAGCTGGATAATCGGGATCGTTTTCGATTATGTTGAATTTCGGCTTGTCATCAGTTTTGTACAATGTCGGCAATGATAGCCGGTCGATGCGGATCAAATATTCCAATTGTTCCGGATTTGTTGCGAGATAATCGTTCGATATCAGAAATTTCGAGGAAAATCGCCGATCTAACGAACCGACACAACAAATTAAACGCTGAACCAGACGCTCAGTCACCGAACGTGCCAAAATAACAGTTTTATCTACAATTAAACAAAAATTATCACCAAAATCAACAAATTAAAATAACAAAGATAAATCTCACCGATTTCCGTCGATTTTTCTACCTGTAGTTTTTTCTGTATAACAAAATTTAAATTCTGCAATTGTTCGGGACAAAACTGTAATTTCGCACTTGGTAAAACTAAAGTTTCCAATTTAATCGATGAATTTTCCAATAGTTTTTCATCACGACTACCACGTTTGCGAAACATAATTTATTTGGGGAATTCGAATACTAAACGAATTGGCATTGAAATTCAATTGATTCCAATAGATTGATTTAATTTATTTTTTTTTTTTGTTTTTAATAATAAACAATTGAACACTATAAAATTCACAATATAAATATAGAAAAATACGTGCGCTTCCTGGACGGTTTATAATGATTATTGTCGGATCCCCCACTAGTTATTTCCGATTTATTTACGTTGTTGTTTAGTTGGGAAAAAAAAAATAATAAACCGGAAATGTTCTTTTGTCAATTTTTCAGGACAATAATTGGTAGATTCCAACAATTATAACAATGAATTTCGACAAATTGTTGGTGTCTTTAATTTCGAAACATTCAAGTATCATTGACGATAATTATTTTTATTAAAATCGACACGACAACTTTCGATTAATCTTAATTTTTAAAATTGCCAAAATTAGGCGCATCCACCAATCTCGAATTCAACCAATTATAGACCACAATTCCGCCATAATCTTCAATTGAGGCAATTTTTCTTTATA
>JAZBGZ010000453.1:27718-44163 GCA_037414795.1 Stenodera caucasica | reverse complement strand
TGAAGTTGGTATAAGTTTCCGGTAGAACCGGAAGTGCGATTGAGTTGAAAATATTTCCATTGAATTAAAAATTTGTTAAAAATTACATGTACAAATTTTCATAACAAAATCTTGAATACTTTTTGAGATTCGTCTAACTGACGGTCGTCGTGAAAGACCCTGTATACATACCCGTTATATTAGGAGTATATGTAAATTATGATATTATCAATCAATACCTTTATGTGAATAAATAGAATAACACGATAATATAATTAAAGGACTAAAATCGCTATATTCTTCACTATCACTATTATGATTATGATCTTCACTATCGATCTTTATTGATGGCACATTACAATAAACTATTGGAAACTCTTCGCGATCTACTTCTGAATAAGTAATTGTTTTCAAAGAATTTATATTAAAATTTGAAATTTCTGACCAATCTTCTTTTATTAATGATGATGAATTATTTAATAATCTGAACATTTTCGATTCATTCTTATGAATAAATCTCATTATCTTAAAAGATTAAATTTGATAAAAATTACAATTTCTTTTCATGAGAGATCTATATTGAAGATTAATATTTATTTATGTAACAAGTGTTTAAAGTGAGTCTTTTTTTCACGAGTGAGAAAAATGTCGCACGAGCCGAAGATGAGTGCGACAATCCCACGAGTGAAAAAAAGACACTTTAAACAAGAGTTGCATACACTATTTTTTCTACAACCATGAATATAGAAATTTTGTATTGAAATTATTGTTAAATTAGTTTTAATAACTCTAAAAAGTTGGAATTTTAATAGATGTAATATGTCAGAAATGACAGATTAAGTCATGGCTTACTAGACCGGTGTACGCATCAATTAAAAGCTTTTTTTTCACTGTTTTGTACTTTTTTTCACTCAAATGAAAAAGCGCAATTTTATGCACTCAAATTGGTTAAATAAATGATTTTTTTTTAATGGTTGTAGAAAAATAATTTTTAAGATGAAATTTGCCACCAAATGATGATAATGATGATTATTAAATAAATGAATATTCAGATAGCTGGTCAAGAAATAAATAAGGTGGATTATATTTGATATCTAAAAATATCAAATATGTTTTTGATGTAAAAATTAGATCCAGGAATTGATTTTATTCGACTTATTAACATTTACGCTTGACAGATATCTTTAAATTTAGATTAAATATCTAAAACAAATTCGCTCGTCAAGGCTATTATCTTCGTTAATAAATAAGTACTTAAAGAATAAATACATGTATTCAAGTAAAATTCTCTTGTAAATTACCTGTAACGTGACCTCCTGTACTCGGTAATGGGATATTATCTAGATTTAAGGGTCGGAAAGTCTGTTTTGATTGACAGCTGGTTCTCTTCGAAGCTGCTTCAGTGGCTGTTGTTTTTTCCGATTTGCTGATCTCTTCAGCCTGTTAACAACCAAACACACAAAAATAAACAAATAAATTAATGAATGAATCAATAAATAATTTTTTAAATGAATAAAATTATTTTTTCATTTTATTTATTAAAAATTGATACAAAATAGATTTTTCACAAATGAAAACGAAATGAGTCTTTTCATGCCAAAATACATATGTATGTTTTTAATATGACCCAGTTGTTAACACCAGCTTTCAATCCTTGAATCATAAAGCTGACATTTGTTTCGTTTCATTATATTTATTATTATACTCGAAATTTTTGTTTCATTACACTGGGCTTTCGTCAGAATTTTTCCGGATACACTACATTAACAAATTCAATTGAATTTTAAATCAAATAAATTTCAAATATACATAGGTATATCTCAAAAGACAGTCAGGCGGCGTTGAAAGCTCTAAAGGCTTATAGACTTAAGTACAAAAACTATCTGGGAATGTCGACAATCTCTAAAGCAACTGGCAAGGGTGCTAGGGCATCAGGGACTTAAAGGAAATGAATCAGCCGATGACCTTACAAGAACAGGCACCAAGGTTCTACCTATAGACCCAGAACCTTTCTATGGACTAGCCAAAACCCACAGAAGGCAAGAGATCAGTGAGTGGGAATGGAGCATAAAAATGATCCATTGGAGACTATGTAAAGGTATGCGACAGGCGAAAAAGTTCATCAACTATTCGCCTAAGAATGCTAAAAAGCTTCTCGACCTAAGTAGGAACGAACTAACACTGATAACGGGAGTCCTAGCCAAGCACTGCCTAGTTAGATACCATCTAAAAAAACTGAGCAAATCAGAGAGAGAGAGAGATGTAGATTATGTGTATTGGACGATGAGATATCCGAACACATATTGCAATGATGCATAATTATGCAATGACGCATTTGCATAATACAAATGCGATGCCTTGGCTCGCACAAGACTCACCCATTTAGACAGTGTGACTCTGTCACCTGCTGAAGTAAGGAGTAAGCCTCTCAGAGAGATAATCAACTTTATTAAGAAGACATCTTTTCTTGGATACCAATAAGAGAAGGGTTGAGAACAATAGATCAACTGTGGTCGCAGTTCAGGAAGGCTACAAAGCCAAACGACTCCTATCATCTTATCTTATCTAGCTAAATGCATGGTATATATAGCTAAACCAGTTGGCAGGTAGTTTGTGGATATTTTGGTAGTTTTCTTCGGTAGACCGATGAGCTAGCTAATTGACGATCTAGGAATTATTTCAGATAAGTATACACGTGATCAATGACGTCACTGGCGCAGAATGTGAAAATTGGTTCAGTCGAGTCCATTGCAGGGGAGGTTTTAATTTTCATTGGCGCACGTTACTTTCTGTTTTGGTCACCGTGGTTTTGTTGAAACCTTACCACACCACTGACATATTCTGCTGGCGTCGAATAGGCCACGCCTATTGATGACGACATAATCATCTGAAATAATTCTAACTATACTACTACTAGGGTTGTTTTGTTAACCGGTTTGAAAACAAGGGAATCCCCAGTTTAACCGAGAATGATAGCTAACTACGAATGAAGAAAACGGGCATAAGTTAGACATGAATCGTGATCCGGAAATTTTAACAATACAAATTTTGCCAAACGATATCAATTTATATTTGAAAATTTTTCGATTTATATTCATTGCAATATTCAATTAATTTCATTTCAAAAACAAAATATTTGGTAAATTATTATGTTAATTAATAATTAATTCATCAAATTTAATTTGTTCCATTTCAAATAACTAATTATAATAATTGAAAATTTGGAGCAACAGAGTCGAAAATATGATGAATTTATATTTATATTTTGGAATTAATAAAGCTTGATGTTAGTAATGCAGAAGTTTCAAATATTATTTATTTAAATTCCACCTGTTTATAATTTTTCAAAGTATCGTGACAAAACTATTTTAGAGCCACGATGGATTTGATTTGATTTTGGCGACATTTATATTAAATAAAAAATTTGGTTTTCCATATAATTTCCAATTAAAATTAGGGAAAAAATAAACAATTCTATTTTTGATTGTTTTAAGCCAACTAAAACAAAACAAAAAAACAACTATAATCTCTTAGATATATTTATATCCAGAATCTGGGCAACTAGTTGGAGATTTTGTTTCGTTAATAACCTATCTTTCATTGTATCTATTCATAAAATAGAGAGTTTTCTATAATTATAATTGAGAATTTGGCCGAGTAAGATTAAATTTTTACTTTTTATTTGGGAATTTTTTGATTTCACGTTGAGAATTTTTCATACAAGGATAGGTCAACGGAACTTCCGTTCAAATTTTGGCAAATATCTCACAACTAATTTCGATAGTCTTGTAAAAAACCATTATTTTGATAGTTTGTACATTAGGACAACCAAGACAAATGAATCAGAATATTGTAATAATCTAGTAATTGTTAATTTGATGAATTACTTTTTCTAATAGTAGTATTTCAGAAGCAATTGTGAATTTCTCCACAATTTCAATCAACCGTGCGATCAAAAGTTTGATTTATGAACATATTAAATTTTTATTTAGTAATTAATTAATTAATCAGTTATTGAATTTAACAAATAATTTTTCATTATAATGCCTTAGTTTCAAATTACCTTCTAGTGGGATCACTGGAGAAATGTTCTCTCACAAGATTGAAGACAATTGAATTATATGCATATAGAAATTTTGAATCTAGTGGGTACTGAAAAAAAATTAAGCTCGATCAGTTCGGCAATTTTCGATTGTTTTCGTTTACTATAAAAGTTACCGCCCACTATATTCAAAATTTTTACCAAATAATCAATATTTTTTTTTATAATAATTTTATTTGATTAAAATTTATTATTATACGCAAGTAATAATGAATTCGAAAGCTTCAGTAATTTTAATGCCATAATTTATTTTAATATTTGAAATGGGGGTGAAACAAAAGTATCCTTTTTTCCTAAATCACTTTATTTAATGGCGGGAAAATGGTGATGAAATTATATCTAATCCCGAAATAGAGTAACTAGCCAAAAATTCAATGTATTTCAAAATAATAGCTGTAATTGTAATACAAGTTCACGGTACTACTAGTATACGAAATCATTAATCTTGTCAAAATCAAAATATCAACTAAATATGTAAATTGATCATAATTAGATATTTGTTATATTCTATACTAGTTATGGATGAATAAGAAAGAACTAATCTAGAGCAATTTCACAAAATAATTGAAATTTGAATGTATATTATTGAAAGAATTATTTTTGGAAAGTGATTTTTTTTAACTATTTTGAATTTAACAAAGTTAAAACATGAAAGTATTACGTAGATAGAAAATTTGCTTATTAAGAATTCCTAGATAGTAATAATAATCAAAATACAATTAATTTCATAACAATAATGATTTTATAATAAAATCGATATAAAATTCCAAAAATAAATCTTCCTACCTAATTTTAATTAAATAATCTTGAGTAACACTGATTATTTCGCGCTTCCAAAAAGGGCATTAATTATTAATAATTCGCTCCCCCATAAATATAAATATAGAATTTGGGACCTTGGATAAATAGTGAGTGCGCAATTAAAATAATTTTCTCCCAAAATATGCAACATTAAAATGTAAGTGACAAAATAAAATTATAGTATTTATGAATTTTATAAATTTTAATTTTAATTGAAATATTTATTGAGAAATGAGAATTCTAGAATTTTCTGTAAGAATAGGAATATAAAAGTATACAGGGTGATTGAGATTCGAGGGCCACCATGGGGATCTCAGCTATCTTAAGTCCTAGACCTATGGTTTAAATTTGGCAAAGTTGCTAAATTTTATGCTCTTCAATAATATGCAAACAGTTTTCAGATAGATGAAACGGTATCATGTAAAACTCTAAAAAACTGAAAAAATCGGATTTAGATTTTTGGCAATAACTTTTTTATTAAAAACATTTGCTATGCAACTTTTTATTTCTCATTCGATGTCGCTAATAGTTTTTAGATTGAATGATCCGTTTGCGTTCAATTGATATCAACTTCTTTATTTCTTATGGACGCCATTTTGAATTTTCACTCTTTTCGGTAGCATTTTTTTTCTCAATTCAACAATGTGTCATACATGATATTTTGTTAGAGTGAAGTACAGAATAATTCAAAAATTGTACTTAAGATACTTAATGTATCATCAAGTCACCTTTAATCTAATAGTAGCCATGGAAACGTTTGACAAACAATCCATTGTGATTGATTTTTTGTTTTGTGACGTAATTATTAAAAAGAAAAATTTCATTTTTGAATCAAAAAGAGATTGTTGCTTCGAACGTTTCCATGGTTACCACCAGTTTAAAGGTAACTTGATGATATTAAGCATCTTAAGTACGCTATTATACTTAAGCTCGACAAATTATCAAGTGTGGCACATTGTTGAATTGAGAAAAAAAAATGCTATCGAATAAAATGAAAATCTAAAATGGCGACCATAAGAAATGAAGAAGTTGATATCGATTAAACAAAAACAAATCGATATTTTTGAAAACCACTAGAAACATGATATGAAGAATTAAAAATTGCAATGAGAATGTCTCCTCAAAATTGAAAAATCTCTAAAAATAAAAGAGTTATTGTCAAATAACTAGAATTCAATTTTCTTAGTTTTCTGGAGTTTTTTATGATACCGTTTCGGCTACCTGATTTTTTTTTGCATATTATTGAAGAGCTTTAAATTTAGCAACTTTGCCAAATTTAAACCATAAATCTACGACTTAAGATAACTGAGATCTCCATGGTGGCCCTCGAATCTCAATCACCCTGTATATATGAATATAGTAGGTATACAACTGTATACTTATAAACTTCAATGTTTTTATTTTTTTTGATTTTGTATCGAAACGTTTTTACTTTTACAAATTTATAATTATATGTATTCTAGTACAGATGAATACTTCTTTTCATCAATGTAATCGATATTTTCCGGATATTTATAAATGAATTATTTACTTACGGTGAATGTGTAAAAACCACCAGGAATCGGCTGCCCACCAAATTTGATATTTATAGTATAATCACCAGCATCTTTAACAGTGTAGTAAATACTAACTGTACCGTCTCCATTATCAACAATATTGATATCCAAATCGCTAAGAACGAAAATTTCAAGATATAATTATTTTTTTTATAGTGTCAAATCAATAAAACCAAACTAAGAATAAGTAATTTATACCTGCCGCTAGTCGATCGAATCCTGCAAGTAACAGCTCCATTTCCAGCATTTTCCGTATTAACCTTAATGCAATAAGATTCACCACTGCTAAGCGTCCTTTCCATTCCTTTTGTGATTTTACATTTATCTGCCTAAATTTATAATTTTTTTTTCAATTATTATTAGGAACAAAATTTTTCAAATTAAATTTTCAAAATTTCTTACGTTTCCAATAGTGTAAGCTTGTACAGGGATAGGAGCTTTTGAAATTTCACGTCCACCATATTTAATATCAATTTTATATCGCCCACAATCATCAGGAATATAAGTAGCACTAGATGTACCATCTCTATTATCGATTATTTTAACAGGTCTTGGATAACCATCAGGTCCTAATATTTGTACAATTAAATCACCATAACCAGCATCATTAGTATCAATTATGAATGTCGTTGGAATAGATGCTGGTACACCATTTTCATTAATACAAGGTCCACTTAATTTAACATGTTCCGGTTCACAAGCAGGTCGAACTTTCATTAAAAATGGACTATTTGGTATATCTTTATCATTATACATAATTTGGGCTTTTAAATTTGCACCTTCTTGTGGTGGTATATAAGAGACATCAAATGTACCATCACCATTATCAATAACTTCTGGTTGGTTTGATAAAGGTTTTTGATCAGCAGTAATATTAACACCAAGTTTTGCTGGACCGGCTTTTGAAGCATCGACTGTGAATTTTGTCGGTATATTAGATCGACATTTAGATGGTTCTAAGCCAGATCCATACGCTTTAACCATTTTTTCATCAATATCAGGAATAACTTGAACTTTAAATGGTGATCCTGTTATATGTTGATCAGCAAATTTAATTGCTACATCATATTCACCAGATTCAGTTGGCACATATTCAACTGAGCATGATCCATCTCTATTATCTTTACAAGTCATTTTTGCTTCTGATGGTCCTTCAATAGCTAATGATAAACCACCAGTACCAGCACCTTTAGTTTCAACAGTAAATATATTTGATTTATTTAAAAATCCATTTTCTAAACCAGGACCGTATGCTAAACATTTTTTAGCATCACAGCCACGACGTACATTAACAATAAATGGTGAACCAGGAACAGGAACATTATCATAAAAAATATCGATTGTATGACGACCTTCTTCGAATGGTGTATAACTAACTTTGTAAGTACCATCAAGTAAAGGGGTAACTAATTTTTCAGTTTGGGCTCCAGATGGATTTGTTATTGTACATGTTACTTTACCATCATCTTCAGATTTTGAAATGCCTCTAGTATCGACCAGAAAATCAGTTGGAGAATCCACGAAAACACCTAATGAAATATATTAAAATCTTAACTAATGATACCAACAATATAATCGAAGAACATATTTTCATGCAATAATATCAAAAACTAATAAAATAATAATAAAATAATAATAATAATAGTATTATTATTATTATTAAAAGAAAAAAAAAAGAAAAATTAATCTGTTAATTAAACTGCGTAACAACAAAAAACGTTATTTGGTTGGTAGTTTTTCTAAGCATTTTTTTATTGCACACCAGTTTACCATGAAGTTGTATTCCACTTCCAGATACTTTGATTTTATTCATATCAATCTCCGGTAAAATAATTGCTTGAAATGGACTACCAGGTATATGGTGATCATTAAATGTAATATTTATACCATAATCCCCAATTTCAGTTGGTAAATAAGCAACTGAACATGTACCATCACCATTATCACGACAATTAATTGCTGCCTCACATGGTCCTTCAACTGTCACCCCTAAACCACCCTGACCTGCTCCTCTTGTATCAATCATAAATTCAGCAGGTCTATTAACAATACCTCTATGTAAACCAGTACCGGAAGCTTTTACTTTTAATGGATCGCTACCAGTTAAACATGTTAATTTAAATGGACGGTGTGATATCGGTTCACCACCAAATGATATTCCTAACAAATATTCACCTAATTGTGTTGGGGTGAAATTAACTAAATAACCTTCATGTGTTGGTATAACATGAGCTTTTACTTTACTTCCGGAAGGACTTGTTATTGAAATTGCAAATTCTGCTTTACCTGCATCTGGTGTTATCACTCGGAATTGTTGCAAACTATTTACAGGGGCCGCTAAATAGTTGAATTAAATTATTTTAATTCTACGGATAGCTTGAGTAAAAAGTACAGTAAAACTCAACAAATATAAATCTTGATTATAGTACAATTGCTTATATGTATGTATAAATTTGAAAATGCGATATACCTATGTACATATGCTATTATATATTTGAAAAATTAGTAGCGCGAGTTTTACTGATTTTTTTTTCTTACATTTGTATGAATAGGTGTTTCAATAAAACTTACTTGGTTCTAGACCGTCAACTTTGATTTTGGAAATATCAACATTGGATACAACATGAAATTTAATTGGTGTACTAGGAACTGTAATTCCATCGTACTGAAGTGTGGCTATATGAATTCCTGATTTGGATGTTTCATATTCTACAGTGAAGGTTCTATCGCCATTATCAATTAATTTTACAGGAATTTGTTGATGCGTATCTTCATTTATTAAAAAAACATCTAAATCTGCTTCACCAGCTTCCCTATAATTTGATTATTTTCTCAATAAATTTTAGACAATTTTTTATGATTATTGATGTTACTCACCGAGTATCTATACTGAAATGTGTTGGCGTATTTACTTTGACTCCGTCTTGAACTCCCGGTCCGAAACATAATACATTAGAAGCATCGACAGTTTCTCCAACATAGACTCTATATGGTGAATTTCTAGTAGCAACTCCTCCATAATTGACTTGAATTATATGTTGATTTCCATTCAAAGGCATATAAGAAGCTTCAATAGTACCATCTGGTTTTTCAGCTAATTTAACATCGACTTTATTACAATTAACATCATTTATTTTAACATCTAATGGTGCAGATCCAGCTTTTCTATTATCAATCATGAATTTTGTTGGTATATTTTTTTTTATACAATTTGATTCAATCCCAGGTCCATATACATCGACTTTTTCCGGATAATAATCAGTATGTGGTAAAATTTGAGCAATATAAGGACTAAGAGGAATGTCTTCATTGTCACATAATATATGAACAGCATATTCACCAGGTGCTGTTGGATAATATCTAACATCAGCTGAACCATCACCATTATCATGACATTCAATTTTTGCTTGTGATGGACCTTGAATACTAAAACCTAGAGCACCAGTTTCACCATTTGTTTCAACAGTAAATAGAGCTGGATAACTAATAACACCACCAACTAATCCAGGACCGTATGCACGTATTAATGTTTCTTTATAAGGACCAACATTAACATCAAATGGTGATTTATAAATTTCCTGTCCAGCAAATAATATCATTATTCGGTATCGACCTTCTTTCATTGGATGATAAATTGCATGATAAGTTATTCCATCAATTTTTGTTAATTTACAATTTTCTTTAATACCACCAGGTCCAATTATTTGTATATCTAAATTTCCTTCACCAGCACCTTCCGTATAAATACGAAAATCGGCATCATCTTTAACACGAACTCCAACTGGCTGAAGACCACGACCACTAGCACGAACTTTTCTAGCATCAGATATAGGTGATATACGAACACCAAATGGACTATTTGGAATGGGTTGGCCAGCAAAAAATACATTAACGGAATGTAAACCGACTGTAGGCGATAAATATTCACAACGCCAAACATCTGGAGTTGTTTGACGAACTTTCACTGGAATTGAATTTTTATTGCCAGATGGATCAAGGATTATCACTTCAGGAACACCTTTGCCAGCATCTAGAAATTTAAAAGATGAAATTTTAATTATTTCAAAAAAATAAATAATTAAATTAACAAACTTTTTGTGAAGATATCGAAATATGTTGATCGATTTATACAAACACCATCAGGTTGTAATCCTGGTCCTGATGCAGTTACTTTTGTTGGATCACCAGCATGCCCTTCAACTTTAACAATGTACGGACTTTTTGGTACTTCACGTCCAGCAAATTTAACATTAATTTTATAATTTCCTTCTGATTGTGGTGTATACGCTACAGAATATGTTAAATTTCTATCATTATTAAAACGGACATCAACTAGTTCTCTTTGTCCTTTGGGATTTTCAACAATGACATCTACTTGACCTTTTCCAGCTGAAAATGTTTCTACAGTAAAATTCGCTGGTGCACCAACAACTGGACCAGTTGGTTCAATTCCAGGACCATATACTCTAACTCTGTAAAATCGATTCTATTAGAAATATCTGTAATTTTACAAATTTTATCTAGAAATAAAAAATACAACAACAAAAAAATAGCTAAACACTATAAAATTAATCAATAAATTGGTTAGTTTGGCACTATATTGATGGAAAATCAGTCGTTAATGCACGTTTTGTTTTTTATTTCCTATAAATTTTGATCGATATCTCGACTTACCTAGGAGGGGGAATTCTAAATTTGAAAACAAAGAAATATATTAATAAGTTCGAATTCTTTTTCATATACAAATGTATACATATAAGAAAGGGATTTTTAAAAATTTCGGATACTCACTTATTTGGACTAGTTCGAGGTCTTAATGGAGCTCCAGTTTTTATTTTAGCATTTGGATATTGTGATAAATATGTCATCATTGATTGTTCATCAACATTTGGATTGACCATTTCTTCTGGTTTTATTAATTGTGGAATATTTAACCAATCATCAGCTAAGCCCATTGCTTCAGATGCATTTTGTATTGAATCTTTAGAATCCCAATCCTATTAAATAAAATCTATTAAGTTTTTTTGCTTTTTTATTTATAATTAAGAAATATATAAATATAAATTGGTAAATCACCGGCCAATCAGGACAAAGACCCGGTGCAACAGCATCAACCAACGCCCCAACAGCTTTACCATCATTCCAATCTGTGGTAAAATTTTTTATCGGTAAATCAGGAACTTTTGTATGAATCCAGTTCATGAGCCTACAATATTAATATTATTATTATTATTTGTTATTAGTAATTATTACTATTACTACTATTATTAATAATTATTCTTATTATTCTTATTATTCTTATTATTATTATACATATTAAAAAATTTCAAAATTTATTGATGAATTCACCTTTGTTTGGGTGTAGGTTCTGTACCGCCGTTGTTCATATCGTCCTCTCCCTCCCACATGGGCAAAGATATTGAATAATGTAAAATTAACGTCCATATTAAACCTAATATTAATTTTAATTTACAATCAACTATATGACTCGAATCTGTAACAAATTCAATTTGCAAAAAAAAATGTTTTATTGATTTTTTTAAAATTAAAATTGGATTATTAGTTTGAGAAAAATTTCGTGATTTCTTTGAATTTGTTGGTAGACGATTTTATTCTGTAAAGTGTAAAAGACATGGAGAAAAAAAAGTAGAAAACCGTAAAAATAGGTCTGTTTAGGAAGACGGTCAAGGAGAAATGATTGACGAGATCAGTTCGTTATTTCCATAAATGTGAAGCCGTACAATTATTTTCAATTAATCAATCAGATGCATTCAAATAAAAATTGAAATGAATATTTCGAAATTTTCGAAAGAGGCTTGATCAAGTTCAAGGCTAAAAATAATTTATAACTTTTCTCTGACTAATTTATTAACAAATATTTAAAATAAAAGATTACAACACTTCTATATTGACTCACTGCATTTTTTATCAACGAATAACTATCGTATATCGTAAAGTTAATTATTTAAAGGTCATATTTATGATTTTAATTGTTCTATTTAAAGTTCGATAATACAATTACTTTTATTATAAGAAAATAATTTTGAATGTTTGTCTTTTTTTTATCTAACAAATAACAATAAGAAAGGTGTAAAGATTTCAGAAATTTATAGTCTTCGACCTTTTGTTTAATAATTGTAAGAATTAATTATTTTACAATTGAAAATTTGCAAAACCGCAAAGTAAATTTGCTGACTGTACGTTTCTCTATTTGGTTTCCTTTGGTATTTTGTTATTATTCTTTAATAAATTTATAAATAGAATTGATTAATAAATATCTAAAAATAATAATAATCATAATTATCAACTTGAAAGGAAGCCAATGTTTTATCATTAGTTTTCTTTTAATGATAATTTAGAAATTGATGAAATTTTTGTGTTCGAAATGAATCGATGATTATACATATTTGACTTTCTTATTTATAAAAATGATGTAATATTGAATTGTTAAATAATTATTTGTATTAAACTTGAATACCCCCACCCCCCGCAATGCCTTGAACACCTTTATTTTCACAAAATTATTCTGTATACTGTATATGGTGTATTTTCATATTATGTCTGACGCCATCGACCTTGTAATACTTCAAACCCATCTCGTTAACCAGTTGAATTGATTATTTTATGAAGAAAATAATAATAATAAATAAATAAAATAACAAAAGATGAAAGTGCAAACTACTTTCAATTTTATAATAATGAATCAACAATTTTGGCGGTATATTTAAACATTGAAACTATTATGTTAATAAATATGATTATATTAGCATTTTAGAGATAGTTGTTATATCAATTGATGATGAATAATAGACAATTTTGTAAAACTGTTAATTAGATGATAAACTGAATTTAGCAACGACATAATGTTGTTATTTATTTTTGAAATTTGTGTTCGACAAAAAAGATAAGATAAAATTGTTAAATTTTGATTTGAATTGAATAAATTTGTATTTGATTACTGTTAGGAAATGTATGATAATTTTTATTTTATTTTATATTTGCATATACTTTTTTCAGTTTTGTTTCCAGGATGTGGAGAAAATTCCGGTATTTTGATTTTAAAATTACATGTATATGTATGTAAAAAAAGAATGGTTGCGAGCCGGTTCAGCTCGCTGGAATTTTGCAATAAATACTCGCGCCAACTATGTATGTATATGTATAATTATTTTTTTCTGTTTTTATTTCTTACATTAAACATACATATGTTAGTATAGTTAAAATATAACAAAATTATTTAATTACTTACCAATATTAACGATACGGATACCTTCATCCTCTTGGAGAAATTTCAATGCAACAGATACATTTTCCAATTTTTGTGAACGAAATGCTGGTTTTTTATTATATTTAGGTAAACGTTTACCAGCTAATACTTCAACTAATGTTATTAAACGTAAACCATCACTTAAATCTGTTTCTAAATTAGAAATATGTTTCTCAGCAACTTTTAAATGTTCATTTGCCCATCTTGTAAATGTATTTTGTTGTATTTTTTTCCACTGGGCATCTTCAGCTAACTCGCGTTCGGTCGTCACCATTTCGTCCTCGTCATTAAACTCACAATAGTTAACATCGCCGCGTTGTTGCTGTTGCTGTTGTTGCTGTTGTTGCTGCTGCTGCCGCATAGATGGTTGGACCGGTTCGTAACCGGTGTTTGGGTAGGGAAACTCACTCATCTTTTCCTCGTTGATATAAAACTCGATTTCTCACTTTAGTTAGATAAGATACACGTAGATAATGTAATCGATTCTAAATCTATTAAAATGTTCCACCCTGGAAAACAACAACTATCATTTATATCCGCAATAAGAAATAATAAATAAATAAAAAAATATATAATAATAATAAAACAAAATGAATTAGCGCTCTAGATAAAAAGATCGGACAAAATAAGTATAAGGGAAGACAAACATTTTTTTTGCCAAAGTGAAAGATTAATTTTTAAAAGAGATTTCCCTAACAAAAAAGGCCGATCATTGGCCTAAATATTTTTTTTTGTATTATCTGATACAAAGTAATTCATTTGTCCGATTATCTAGAGATAATTTATAGGTGAAAATTGATTTTGATTATTCACAATTGAAATCTCACTTATAAATTTTGTTCTATTTATAACGAACTTGCCCTGCATTTAAATGGCTTGCAATTAATTTTTTTTATTTAAATAAATAAATTATCGAAACCATTCGGCCTAACTTTTAATCGACTTGTTCTTTTTCTTTTTCTTTTTTTTTTATTATTAATTAAAAGGACACACTTAATTAATAGGCCAAACTAATATGGAAAAACTGGTATTCCTTTGGATAGTTTTCTTGATAAAGAAAAAATGAAACCAAAACTTGAGGAATAACGGATGTGGTTTTGGTCTTTAGGTGCAGAACGTAAGAGTATTTAGCAAAAAATTTCTAGATTTTGATCTTTATTCGAACCAATCGTCTTAAAAATTGTTTATAATTCATATTCATAAGTTTAGGAGTAAAATTGATTATTTTGATTTTGTATAAATGTTTTTATAGTAATTAATACTTACAGATTTTTAGTTGGTAATATTAAATGATCCACCGTAAAATCATTGCACTTTTATAACACTTTTTATGTAGTAGAAGGTTTGAACACGACTCAAACTTAAGATATGTATGAAACTAAGAATAGAATATCGTCCATGAGTTTGGTTGTTTATAGATTGTCTTATAACTTAACCCCACTTTTTTCAGAATTATTTAATTCAGCATTTTATATCTTTTACATAGAAAAAAACACAATTTATGTGTGTGATCAATAATTTCATTATTCATCAAGAAAATTTGAAAATATGCCAAAAATGGTTAATTGCGAATAGTTCTTCAATACTATATTACTATTCAGAAGTACTTACTACTTACTATATTGGAAGAGTTATCTATTTAAATAATTTTTTTCTTTAATATTTGATATTTTAGCCTTTGAATAGTTGCATATTATTATTAC
This sequence comes from Stenodera caucasica, assembly GCA_037414795.1. Classification (NCBI taxonomy): domain Eukaryota; kingdom Metazoa; phylum Arthropoda; class Insecta; order Coleoptera; family Meloidae; genus Stenodera; species Stenodera caucasica. The sequence continues at coordinate 28,755 of JAZBGZ010000453.1, read as the reverse complement.
TATTACACTATATTTGTCTATATTGTGAGTAATATGACCTGAAAAATAAGCTCCAGTCATTACCTTATATGGATGTATTGCGCTAAACACATATTCTACATTTCATCGAAATTATTACAAACATATGCTGTTTTTTTTTTTTATTTTAAATTGGTTTTAATGTCTAATTGTTGTCAATCAATCATGCAAATATTTATAAATCACAACACAGTCAATGCTCTTTTGTTAAACAACAATTATAATTTTATGTATGATAAACTATATAAATACATATTACTTTTACTAAATGTATACATACATGTATAATATACCAGATAAATATATATGTAGGTACCTATCTGAAAGAATAAAGAATACATTCTTCTAGTAGATATTATTTTATACTTCTTTATTCCTAACTTTTTGTTTTCTTTATTTAGAGAATTTTTGAAAAATTGCCAAAATTTCAAGTAAATTTTTATGTTACGTACAATTAGTCATATCTGCTAACAATTATTTTTTTTTAATCCAATAAATAATTAATAAACAGAACATGAATCACTACATAAATTTCACAATAATTTTGATGAATAAAATTAATAGAAATAATGATCAGTTTTTGGGAAAAATATTATAATAATTTATTGTGAAAAATGAAAAAGGCATATTAGTGCCTTATAAACATAGTCTTATTATTGGATAAATAAAAAACAATCGATTTTTGAAATATTTATTAATAAAAAATATTCACAACTTTAAAACTAATAGCCGATATGCAATTGATTTTCTCTTTCTTTTGATCGTTTCTTCAACAATACAATACAAACACAAAGTAATGCTAATAATGCTATAACTAATGCTACTAATGAATACATTGCATGTCGAAAACCAGCTGCTGGATCTAAAATAGAGCAATTAATCTTTTTTTATAAAATTTAATTATAAAAGTTTTTTTTTTGATACCAGGACTATTTTGTAATTCTTTTGGAATGTAATTTGATAAATTATTTTTGATTGTAGACAAATTTGGTAGTAATTGATTCCAAAATGCAATATTT
>JAZBGZ010000453.1:8454-23490 GCA_037414795.1 Stenodera caucasica | reverse complement strand
TAAAGAAGATCAAGTAAAAGCTGCATTTAATATATTAACATCTGATCAAAGTGTAGAATGTATATTGGTTAATGTATTTGGTGGTATTGTTAATTGTGTAACAATAGCTAATGGTATTGTTAGTGCAATGAAATCAATGAAAATGAATATAACATTAATTGTACGTTTAGAAGGAACAAATGCTGTAGAAGCACGTAAAATATTAAAAGAATCAGGACTTGATATTGAAACAGCTGTTGATCTAGATGATGCTGCCAAAAAGGCTGTTAAAAATGTCTGATTTTTTTAATGTTTTTTAGCAGTTCTTCATGTGAATTTAAAAGAGCAGCAATATATACTATTGCATTATTTTTTAGCCTATTACGTTTACTGCATTTAATTCAATTGAATATTTTTATACTGAATTGAACAAAAATATTTCATCTTTTCAATTTTCAATTTCTTACACAATTTTAACATCGGGAAGATCTATCAAGATATAAATCAAATAAAAATTAAAAATTTTATGGTAATTATTTTTAATGATACCCAATATATATATATATATATATATATACATATATTTTATATAAATAAAAATGGTTTGAAATAGAAAGATAAATTAAGATTAAGTAAAAATATACTACGATAAAACACTTAAACATAAATATAATCCAAGTTAATATGAAAAGATTATCACAATAGTAAATTACATGTATATTTTTCTAAGGTCCATCGGTGATGTAATCATATTGCATTGTGGACACAATTTTTTCGCCCCCAATGTTTGTAACCAACATTGTTCACAATGTACATGCCAACAACATACCGATATAACCGGTGTTTTATATCGTTCCATACAAATTAAACATTTATAAACTTCTTCGCGGTTCTTTTCTTTACTTTCTAATTCTCTAATGCGATTTTTTAACACTTCAATTAGAGGATCTCCTTTAGTTTTTATCGAATTATCACACCTCTCCCCATCGTTTGTTTGTTGTCTACATTTTGGTTCTTCACCAATTACAGCTTTTCGTAACGCTACATTTTCGGAATCACCCGGTAAAATAATAATATCCCGTTCAGAGTACTGTGGAGAACCGTATGCTTGAGCATCATCACCATCAACATTTAAATCTTCATCTTCTTCAGTCATACTAATCGATGTGCCAAGGTTTGTAACACCACCTGGTAAAAAAGATGTAATTCGAACACGTGATTGTCCAGCCCACTCATATTCTTCATAAGCTTCAACGTCAATACTTTCATCACTTTCACTTTCATTACGTTCAGTACGTTTTAAACATTTTTCAACATGTAACGTTATTTCTTCTGATGTTTCTTTATTACAAATCGGACAAATCACTTCTTCAGATTTACGTTTTCTTGTTTTCGATCTATGACGATTTTGACGATTTGATCGAACTGTTTGAAATGTTTCCCAAGTTTTATCTGGACTATCATTTGATGTCGACGAACTAGCTCCATTCCTATTACCATTTTGTTTAAGTTTTGTTAATGATATTTTTGATAATTTATCAATTTCTATTGAATAATGTGATTGAACTTCTGAGATTCTCAATGTTACACCACAAACAGGACAACAAATTGGTTCGGTTTGTTTTTTTTTATTACGACAACCTCGACCACTTTCTTCAATATTCAAATTATTCGTCATTTCAATTTCTTTAATTGGCACATCCATTTTGATATAAATAAAAACTTTACCGTCAACAAGATACCTTTTATCACGCTCTCTTCAAATAAAATTATTATTTTATTTTAATGAAAATCAGATGTTTGAAGATAATTTTAATAGTATTTGTTTACGTTTAAGGTTAGGATTTGATTATTTTTGATAACTTTGAATATAATATAAATAATAACTAAATGTTCTCCGAAATTTACGCGAGTCCATTATTTTGGATTAATTTTTTTTTTTGAAAATGTTTTTTGGAAAAATATTTTTAATTTTCAAAAATGCGTACATAAATATCATAATAAATATAAACCACTAAAGAACTGTCAAAAATGTCAATAAACATTGTGATTCAAGATGGGCCCAGCGGTACTTTTTATATTCGCCAACTTTCGCAGCATATAATATAAAGTCTCATGAAAACGGTAACCATGAAAACTCAAAAGTATTTAACTGATTGAACAATTCCGTGTTTTGTGTTAAAGAAACTAGAGTAATTTAAATCAGACTAGTTGCAAAGGCAATAATTGACGCCCATCTTTAATTATTCTACGTATTTGTAGTTGCAACAACAGATCACTTACTTGAGAGAGATAGGCAAGCCCCGTGACTTGTACCTAGCAGCGTCTAGCGACAGAACGAGTCATGACGTCACGTAAAGATCTTTTTATTTGTACTCTCAGACTTATTATTCGCATAAATTAAACGAGCTGCCTTCAAATTATTCATGTCATTTTATATTAATATTTAATTTTTTTGGTTTTAGAATTGAGAAAGCGTGTGAAAGAAGGTGTAATAATTTCCTTATTATCCTTAATTTTGTAGTTTTTCTTAGCTTAAACACTTCTTTCAAATTCTTTTGAATTGAATTCAACAATATTTGTTGAAAAAATACGTAAAAAGTTCCTAAAATCGTACTATTATTAATATTATGGATAATAATAATTTATTATAATCCAAGGCAGTGGAACTCGAATATACTTGTAAGCGCAAGCTCCCGTGACGTGTGACCGTGACGTCATGATGTCGATAGACGCAAGTAGCCCCGTGCTTTTGGTAAGAAACACAGACCTCTGGTAGTCGTATTGCAAACTAAGTTTGTAAATAAACTTTTGGGCGCGTAGATCAAATAATATGATAATTGACTATAATTGGAAATGTTTGAAGAAATAACACTATAGTTTATTCGTAACACTGTTATATTGAGTACGTTTATGTTGTAACGTTCAAGCGGCTTGAACTTTCAATCTTGCCCGTTTATATCGAGATTGAGAACACATTTTCAAGCCGATTGAAGTTTCAAGCGGCTTGTAAGTTACGACATAAACGTACATACTGTTGCAACTTTTCACTGCACAAATTTTTACCATCTTGTAAATTTAATTATAATCTTTTAAAATAAACTTTCATTATTCTTCAAGTTATGTTGTCTAAATGTCATTTGTAATCGCCAACTTCAGATCTGACTTATTTGACTACTAGCGCCGCTCTTATTCTTCCTTTTTTTCGGACACTTTTCAATAAAAACTCTTATAAGAGAGTTACTTCTACACTCCATACTTCAGGGGCAAGGTTGTGGATGAAATAAGAACTACCAACATAAATATATTATACTTTTTCGATGGCACCAATTTCGAGTTATTTAATAAGGATAGCAAAATAAACAATGTTTACTGATTAGAAATGTATTTATGATTATTCAAACACAAATCAGTGTATGCCTTAAAATTAATGATCATCTGATTTTTTTTTTTTAAACCATATAAGTATATGTATTATAACTCTATAAATAGTTGGCTTGAAAAAATGAAATTTAAATGGCAAATATTTTACCAGTATTACAAGAAACATTATTTTCAATTGATTGTTTTCTTGAAGAAATATTGATTAATAAAGTAATTGTTAATATTCTTTATCAACAATCATCCTAAGAGATATTGAGCTAATTTTAATGAAACTTCAATTATTTTTCACAATTAATAGTGGGTAAAACAATTAACAATATCGCAATTTGATTTAATAATTTCAATAAACGGAAAATCGAAATCAATTCAATTGATATTGAATTAGTTAGATTTTCTCGAGAAGATATTAATAAAAACTGACATTTTTTTTAAGAACAGTTGAAAATTCCAGTCTCATTACAAACCACAATATAGAAAATAATCACTTAGGCATATAAAATAAAAATAATTAATATTTTTGCTGTGTGCTTGGACATTCATTTATGATAATAATTATTATTCATTTCTATTACAATGTTTATTAAAAATTCCTTAGGATTTGTGAATTTAATAAAACAAAAGTTAAAATAATAGATGAATAAAAAAAATTCATAATTGGAGTAAATTGATTAAATACAAATTAACGAATTTTTACAGCCGGTGTGAAGAAGCTACTTTTGCTTAACCATAAACCAACCCCAGCGCCCAAAATTAATGATATTAGATTTGATAATAATAATGTGCATAAACCTTTTCGTGAAAATACACTTGTATTTCCAACACGTGCATAACGAATACTTAATAATTCATTCTTATTCGGACGAAATGACCATGTTTTTGGTGGAATCTGATCTGGTCGACTGTTAAATACACTTAAAATGTCTCCATCCTGAAAATGAAACGAATAAAAGAAATTGTCATCACTTTAGTTAATAAAAATTTCTTTCTAATAAAATTCTTTCATTATTATACTTTGTATGTAATTTATTTGTGTTATCGAAGGCAAATTAACACAATGTCAATAAGAGTATTTAAATTATAAAAGAATTTTAACATAATATCGTTATAAAAGATGAATTTGATTTAATTAGGAAATTAGACGTAATTTCCTGATTAAACATCAAAAAACGAATTTCATGTGGTTGATTAACTCATTTTGTATATGAATTGATAATTGTCAATTTTGCTTGTTTTAAATTTAGTTCAAAATATTTTATTTACATCTTTGGCTTCTGGATTCATATAATATGATTGCCATTCCAAATTAAGCGGTGTACCCTGTACTGGACTATTTGGTGGTGATTTCGGAGTGCCTCTAGGTGAATCTCTTCTAGAACCAGCTAATGAAACTCTAGCTGATGACTGATTTGACTCACGTTGAGCTTCTCTTAATAGACGTAAATAATCTTCAACATTTAATTGATGTGTTATTGATGCTGGTGTACTATTACTTTGTAAACATGATGAACCAGAGCTGATATCAACCCAGGACTCTTTAAATAATACAAAGAAATTCCTATAAGTTTTTTTTTCTGTTATTTAAATACACATCAATTCTAAATATAGTTACACATGTTAATTTTATGTAAATTCACTTTCTTTTCATAGACAAAAAGGCTATTAGCCTTGTATTAAATTTCAAAAAATAAGTTTATACTTATTTTATTATTGTAAGTTGACAATACACGATGGAATGTAAACAACGCAACTCACCTCCAAGATCATCTATACTTGATTTAGATGATGACATTTTTCAAAATAATTGAATTTAGTTAATAAAGAATATTGTTCACTTGTATTTTATTGAGCCAGTGAATAAATTTAATTAAATATGAGAGAAAAACGCCATATAATATCCACCAAATATGACTCGAAATGCGTACGTGACAGATAGAAAACAACCAGTTAGATTCTGCTTTGTCTCAAAATATGACGTCATAAAATCACGTGATATGCATCATCAACCAATTAAAATTAAACAATCTATTTTCACGATATTACTATTAGATTACAATGCAAAAATAAACAAAACTGATTCGCAAAAAACCTATAAAACGTAATTTAAGATAGAGGCTAAAAGATCATGGCGCCCAATTCAAAGAAATAAATTTTGTAATAAACGATATATGTAGTATTTTTATTATTTCATTAATTTATGAATGCCATTTGAGTACTGGAAAGTTTAATAGTTATACAAATGTTGATTTATTCAAAATAATAAAATACTTCTAATAAATAATAACTAGGCATTGTTTTAATAATTGTTTGATGGATTTGTTTATAAGGTATTGGAAATAGAATTTTAGATATGTTATATTTATTGGAAAACATATAAAACAAATGTATAACAAAATTATTATTTAGTTAAAATCTAAACTAACAAACCAAGTTGTGGTGAAAAATCTACAATGTTTTTGCTATTCAAATTTTGATTACTTTTTCATCCTCAATGTATATAATACAATGATGGCAAAACTTTAAGCTTTCTTCTTAGTTAAAAAAATAATTGAGATTATTAATAATAATAGAAAATGGAAACAGCACCAGAAGCATTCAAAAAATAATAATAAATGTTCAATTAACAGTTTATTAATTTTCAAATAGATTGATAGTCTGTCAATTCCAAAAAAATAGCTTAATAAAAAAGTATCATCGTGTAAATAAACTGATTTGGTTCGGATCATTATTATCGGTATTATCAATTGTTTCTTCTATGTATTTATAAAAATAGTATAATATACATTGTATACAAAAAATTAAAACAGTGACATTTTTGTGTACACTTTATTTTCGTAGATTAAAAATAAGTAGACTTTTTATTAGATCCAAATATAGAATTTTGAATTTTAATATTTATTTGAGAATTTAAGGAACATTTACTCAGAACCTAATTCACATACATCTAAAAATATATTAATGGTTCACCAGCACATAAAAGAAATGTTTCCAGTTATTCAATCGTCACGCCAATCAAGGGAAAGTCTTATAAATTAGTTAATAAACAATAATTTTAAACAAAAATTTAGTTAGAAATTAATAATTTTTAATAAATTTTGTACTTTTTTTTAAACAATTGAAATTTATTAGATAAAATTCTATCTATGCAATTCCATTAAAGATTCAGTTAATTTAATAATAATGATAATAATAATAATAATAATAATAATATAATAATAGTAGTATATAGATTAATATAAAAATAAATCTCCAAAAAAGCAGAGAAGAATCAGTTATTTTTTTTGGATTTTCGCCACAATAGGAAATACAGGTTCATCTTTGAGAATTAGTGGTGTATTTATAGTAGATGATAAATCATTTAGTGATGTCGTTGTTGTATTAGGTACTGTTCCATTACCATCGATTGAATCATCAAATAATTCAGTAAAATCAAAATTTGTACCATATGGAGTTAATTCAGAACCAGAAACTAATGGATCAGCAGCTAGTGGATTTAGAAATTTTTCAATATACATAGGCTCAAGCATGTATAAGTATATAAATAAATACCTGAATCAATTAAATTTTCATTTTTATCATCACTATGCAAATCATACTGCGGTGGTGAATCCTCATTGAATAACTGGAAAGAATCAAAAAGCGAAAAATAAATAATCTTAATAGATTTTTACGTTTGTGACTATATGTAATATTTAAATAAGAAAATATCTTACACCATCATTTCTGAAGTTTAACGGGATCTTGTTTAATTCCTTAAAATAAAATTAATATATGTATAGTGCTAAACTTTTTTAGAAAAAAAACCTTATTAGGTATGTACTACTCGACTCTATGTTTGGAGATCTCGAAAACGGTGAAAGATAGGAAGATGGTTGAATTGAGACAGAGCTCACGATCTGGTAAAGCTTGAAATATATCAATGAGGAAATACTCTTTGCTTCTCCATATCTTTTCAAATGAGCTCTCAAATAGGTATTCAGAAAATTGATCAAGTTTGCCTAGACTTCTCAATAACATTTTATTGCCCTTAGGTAATAGGGGTCGATTGGTTTTCATAGCCTTCCTGAACTGCGACCACAGTTGATCTTTTGTTCTCTATTGCCCTTATGATTATGAAACTCTGTTCCAATTTAACTATCTTCATATCTTTCACCGTTTTCGAGGTCCTCAAGCAGAGTCAAATTTGAAATATTCGGTATACATATATATACAGAATGTTTTTAAATGAAGTAGCGAAAATGCTGCCACTAGAGCTCAACATAAGACTACTGAACTAAACATACCTTATAGGAATTTTGCACTCCTGAGGAATTATTAATGTACAAAAATATCAAGATAATAAGATCTTTTATTTGTTTCAAAATGAATTTATTTTTTTTTCTAAAAAACTATTAGCTTTAGGATAAAAATGAAGGGAACAAAAATATTTCAAAATAAGCAAAACTTTCTAATGCTCGTTTTCAAATAACTAGTTTGCTATCTACAAAAAACTTCTAATGAAAAATTTTCTAGCAGCAAAAAATATTCGAAAAAATATCGAGAATTTGCACCTTCACTAAAAGCAAAAATTGACTCATTTTCGTTTTTCTACACTTTTCCAAATTTAAAAATTAAATAAAAACGTAATTTCAGTTTTCACTTTAAAGAGGTATATTTCCTCAGGGGTGCAAATTTCCTATAAGGTATGTTTGGTTCAGTAATTTTATGTTGAGCTCTACTTCATTTAAAAACACTCTTTATATACCCAGCGTAATTCAAATACGACTCTCATTTAGACCAGCTGTTGTACAGCGGACACTTATTGATTTTCTAAGGAAAAATTTGTTAATGGAAATATCAATTTATTTATGTTTATCATTTTATTATAAACTATTAATATCAATTACTTACCCCTAATAAGGCATTGGCATCCACATAAGAGTTATAATTATTTAAAATATCTTTGAATTGGTCTAATTCATTCTGTGCTGTTTCAACATGGTTACTTAAGTCCTCACTGCAAAAACCACTGATAGATCACACAATTTAATATTTTGAAGGAACTTAATATACTTAATCAATAAAAATATTAAATTTTTTTAATTATTAGAACATATATAAACATAATACACAGCGTATTTTATTTTACATGAATAATTTGGTTATTGATAACGCAATTAAAATAAAATTTTTACCATTGATAGAGAAAGTTCAACAAGATCTATCTTGTGTAGAAATGAATTTTTTTTGGGTCCAAATCTGACCAGCTATGATTAAAATTAAAACTAGCGTTTTAGGTAAAGTCATATCAGCGATGAAGATAGAGCAAAAATGTATTTATAAAAGTTGTTGATAATAACTGAAATAATCCAAATATGAAGATTCGCTAAAAAATTCAATTTTTTTATTTTCCTACATTTTTGTTTCAACTCACTGAAAAAATTCTTATTTCAGATATCAAGTGTGCAACGCACAATCGAAACAATTGTAAATCATTCGGAACATCAGCCATTAAAAGAATTTACTTCAGTTGCATGAAATTTCTATTGTTGGATTAGTGATGTCTGAACAACCACTAAGTATTTCTGAAAAAGTGGGAAAATAAAAAAATTAAATTTTTTAGCGAAATTTCGAATTTGGATTATTTTAGTGATTAGCAACAACTTTTCTAAATACATTTTTGCTCTATCTTCATCGCTGATATGACTTTATCTGAAACGCTAGTTTTAATTTTAATCATAGCTGGCCAGATTTGGACCCAAAAAAAATTCATTTCTACACAAGTTAGATCTTGTTGAACGTTCTCTATCAATGGTAAATTTTTTATTTTTATTGCGTAACAATAACCAAGTTATTCAAGTAGATTAATGTAAAGTGAAACACACTGTATATGTTCTAAAAACAGTTTCATTACCTTTTTATCATATCAACCAAGTTTTGATCGCGTGTAGCAATAGTCATATTAGAATCACAAGATGTTTGTGATGATGAAAATTTATCCAGTGCTTGTGTTAGATCATCTTTATCAGAATTTCTTTTGTCTTTAATGCCATTTTTTGTATTAGTTTTAATCAAATTACTCAATAATGTATCTTGAGTTGATGGATTTAAAAAAACTCTATCATTTACTTGTGTTGTTGTTGAACCTAATGTATCATTTTCAAGTGTATTCATTAAATTTTCTTCTGCAATATCAGTACTATCTATTAAATCAGACGGTTCACCAATATCCTACAAATGAATCAATAATAGCAAATTAGTATTTTAATAAATCAATTAAAATGCTGTATCTGGTTTGCTTGGTCTAAATTTCAGGAGCGCATTGTATCTAAACAAACAATGAAAAAAGTTCATATAGTCATATGTCCGAGAATACATACGTAGAGCGTTACAACGTTTTTAAATTGAAACAACCAAATAATGAGATATTCATTAAGACAGTTTATCAAAGATGTTATTGCTAAGAAATAGAATAACAACAATACATAATCTTATCTGGTTGTTTTAGTTTCAAAATTGTTGCAACTCTTTAGGTAACCATTCTCGGACACATATCAATGAGAACTTTGTCTCATTTTTTGATTAGATTAATATTTATCTGAAGATTGACTAGGCAATTCAGATACATCTGAATTATATAAAAACTAACCACAAATTCTGGTTTGTCCCAATATGCTTGTGATGAATTATCACCATTGCCTTCATTCAATAGAGATGATGATATAGGCGAATTCACTTCATTTTGTCGAGATACTATTGAAGCAGTTGGACTGTCGATCTGTTAAAAATAAAGTAAAATAAATACAAATTAAAACTAACTACAAACAAGAGAAGTGAAAGTACTGAACCCACTAATTTAGAATTATTTTTCACTAAAGATAATAAGCAAGAATTTTTGCAAGCCGCATTAGAAATTTTTCTTCGAAAAATAAAGCTATAAGCTAATAAGAAAAGACTAATATAATATAAAAATTGAGAAATTCTATTATATGCTGTGCTTAAGAACAATTGTATGAAATACATATATCAAAATTTACAAAATTTTACAACTGAAAAATTATAATTATTTCACTATAAGGCGACACTAATCATTTTAAAACAAAGCAAAAATCATACCGTCTCATTTCTTAATTCTGCTGGACTACCATCTTCCTCCTTGATAAAATTTTTCGATCATTATTTTAAAAATAAATTTGATATCAATAAATTACCAATGGAGTATCCTCTTCATAAAGATTTGGTGAAAGATCTAATTCATTATCGAGCTCATGTATTGTTGGTCCTTCTGCATTATTATTATTACCACTTTTATTACAATCAATTTTACTTTTTTTAGTTGGACTTTCATTTAACATTAACTGATACCCCCTTTTAACACCAACAGTCATTCTAGATGGTTGTACTAAAGTTACTAAGAATTGAATAAGCTAAAAATGCAATCATTAAATTAGATATTGATTGACTGATTTTCAATATTATTTCCATTATTAGGATCAGATAAGAAAACTTACTTTATTGACGATTTTTTGTTGCTTCAAATGTTTTTGTCTTAATATAGCTACTTCGCGCCATAATAGAGCATTTTCTTGTTTAATTGCATTCAATTGTGAATCAACATTAGCTTGTCGTCCACGTAATTGTTTAACATCAGTTAAAACTTTGGATAATTCATCATGTTTAGTCGAATTTTCTATAGAAGCTTTGGATGGTGTTGCCTAATTTATTATTTATGAATAATTTTTATTGATTATTATGTTACTTATTACTCACCTTCCTTTTTATATTTCTCAATAATTCTGGTTGGTCTTTTTGGAAAAATGGATGTGTAAATTGTATTTCATCTTTATCAGCATCCATGGTGCCATTTTCAACGGTTGACATTTTGTGAAAACCATCTAAAATTTGATGGTGTATAAATATAATTAATTATTTCTACTATCAGTTAATTCAATAATACAGATAGAAAAAATTTATAAACACATGTATTAGGTATGTTCGCATAATAAAATGGTACCGTCCAGGGTAGCCAGAAAGTGTGGCCTTCTACAATAATTAACAATAAATTATACAGTTGTCAAATTTTTTGTCTGATTAATATTTTGTGCAATATGCCTAGAAATTATTTTTATTTTATTTATTATTAGGCCACAACTTCATCAAAACCAAATTTATTATTTGTTTGCATACTTAAGAAAAAATGTTATGATAAAAAAGTTACTTACACATGTTCAATTGTCTAACAAAACTGCTCATATTGTTATGTTTATAATAAAGTGGCAACAATTCGTACCAAAACTGTGCCTGATTTTGTATCACAAAACTATTCCCAGACTGTAACAAAAATTAAAGATATTAATTTATTAATAAATGTGTCTTATATGTATGTTTTGATCTTTAAGCTTTATAGTTTTGAATGAGACGATTTAATTGCTTAATGTCAAGTTCAATCATGTTGAAATTCTATCAAAATTATGTTTGATTATGAGAAAGAATTATTGAAAATTTGTATGAATTAAATATAATAAAGTTTAAATCGTATAATTTCTTTAGTTGCAATTTGAACTTGAATAATTAGGTTTTGGATTATACATCTAACTTAAGCAAATATGGCGGATATTGATGTTTCTTTTTCCGATATTAGCAATATTATCTACCATTCATAAACAAATATAATCAAATTTTGTTTCAATAAATAATATTGTTTTATTGTTCAATGACGGCGTATGTACATATGTAGATATTATCAATTTTGATCAACATACTTATAATATACTTATTAATAAAAGTTTATCATTGACATTACTTAAGAGAAATATTGCAATTTCATTATAAATTATTATATAAAATAGTTAATGATAATTGAATTAAAAGAAATATCTTACTGGACTCCAAGAAATCAGGTGGTCAGTAGATGGGTCATTAACCATTTTCCACAATTTACCCAAAAAGGCTGGTGTATTAACAGTATTTTCACCCAGTGGCTGCATTATTCCACTATAATGTTGTCTTTATCAGATGAATATAAATCTATAAAAATATTCCAATTTATTTTTATTGAATTTATTTATAAAAAATTTATTGAAAAACAGACACAAATAAAAAACGTATAAGAACTTGTATCATTAAACATACAAATGGTGGCACTACTTTCGACAAAAAAAGTAATACCAACCTGTATACAACAAATTTAGCGGCAAATTCAAAATTTGACCTAAATATTATCAATATATGTATGCATATGTACAATGTTATTTAAAATTATAGGAATAATAATTTACAATATCGTTTTAAAAATTGATTACATTTATTAATTAAAACTAAATAACAATCAATTGAATTTTATTATCTGTAATCGAATACACATAAGTATTTATTAAAACGAAAAATAATTTCATTCAATAATTTTGTATTCATTTATATACTTTCATTTGTTCATTCAACTTTTGTTTTGTTATTTATTGTAATTGATCTTTTTCAGACTGATAAGATGATCTTGAATTTTATTAGACAACACATCGTCTCTATTTGTGCATGTGATATGGTGACAGTCGATAATTTCGCCACAAAATTATGTACATTATTATTAGAAAAAGATTCAAATGGTAAGTTAAATGAATAATAATTGATAATACAATTAGCATGATCATATATTTAAAAATTTATCAGTGTTAAATAATCATAATAATTGTTAATTTTTTTTGTTAATATTGATCTGTTATCAAATAGTTGGGCGCTTGCGTCTCGGCGTCCCTTTATCCTTGTTGTTGGGAATAAAATTATTCAAATATGAAATGAGAAAATTATTAAACTAAGATAGGTAGCAATAATTATTACGATTATGATATACATATTTGAAAGGTAAATTTATATTTTCAAAATTTTTAAAATTCTCATTATTTAACGAAATTTTGAAAATTTTATCTTACATTTGATGAAAAAATTTGGACTAATTAACACTTTCTGTAACTAATTCTTACTAGCAATATTGAATTGATACATAAACATAAATTGTAGAGTTTAGAACTCATTTCTTATGTACCTATTTAGTGAAGACAGAGTCGGCTCTAAAAGAACTGACACCATTTTAGCAATTGTTTGTTCATTTGGAATAATCTTTTTACTTTTAAAAAAGTGTAGGTATATTTTCGTTGAGTTTTTTGTTAAAAAAATTGATTTTTCATCAAAGTTTTCATACATTTTTTTATCACTCTTACTCTTATACATATATTCTTTATAAAAACTTTAATATTTTAATCAATATAATTAATTGTAGGTAAGTAAAGTAAAGTAGATTTCAATGGTAGGTACCTACCTATCTTCAATATGTAGTTTTCAGTTATTATTTTTGGTCTCGATCACTGATAATAGTCGGATCGGAATAGGGACTTTTGCGATTTGAGATTTTTAAAAATTAATTAGATTTTTCTAATTTTATTTTTACAGATCTGACGCGTGATTGGCGTCTACTGGGCCAAGAACAAAATGGTGCATTATTATTTTCATGGATTCAGTCAAATAATAAACAGGAGAAACCAATAACAAAAATCGGTTTATATGAATTTCCAATAAATAATTTGATAACAATTTATTGTTTTGATAAAATTGTTAATTGCATACAAGCATCAATAGATAGTACACAAAATTATTTAGTTTACGTTACTAAAGATATTGATTTTGATGATAATAAAAAATTAGTCTATCATCCATATTTATTGAAAATAAAAAATCATAATAATGAATCAGAAATATACGATTTAAGATTAGAACGTTGTGAACAAATTTTTGTACAATTCTTATACAGAAAACAATCGGTCTTAAATGAAAATTCATCTATAAGATTTTTGATATTAATCCATAAAGAATGTGAGATTCTTAAGTTTTATTTATTATCAAACAAAACAAAAAATCTATACATTTCTAGGTATATTACAATATCAAATAAAGGATAATGAAAACAATTTTAATTTAGATAATATATTTTTAATCGAATCATTGGTAAAAAAATTTACATGGGCACAATGGGATCCTATACATCAAACGTTATATTATATACATAATAAAAAACCAACACGTTGCCTTATTGAAGGTGAAGAAGATGATATTTCAAATAGCACAAAAACATCACCAACACTATCTGGGTTACAATTTCATGATGATTTACCTCATGAAAGTGTGGTATTTGTCACTTTCTAAATATGTACATTCACACATGTATATAAAAAACCTGCTTATATTGACCATTATCTTTATGTACATAGTATGTACACACCTGTATACTTATACATACATACATACATATGTATACATATGTCGAAATATTTTACCTCCATCATCATCAATCCATCCTGTTTACCAGATTCTTGTTCGTTTTTTTCTTTTGATTGTAATTGTGACCAATTTATTTGTTAGTGGTAATGTAGATTGAATCTAATCCAAAATAAAGAGAGAATAGAACAAGAACAGAATTACGGTCAATTTTGCAGGTCTCCCCCTATATTTCAAGGCTATTACAGTTTTTATTATTTATAGTTAAATATTCCGTTGAATTTGCCTCATTTATCTGCTGCACCTGGACAGTGTGGTATTTATGAAGATGATACAATACCATTTCGTATTCATGATTGTTCTTTAGATTTAGTTGTTGTTACTGATTCTAATGGATTACTTTGTATTTGTCATCATTACCTTTATCAAGTA
>JAZBGZ010000452.1:0-19806 GCA_037414795.1 Stenodera caucasica | reverse complement strand
ACTTCGACCATTGAACTGGAAGGCCTGCATTTTCTGATAATGCACGCATCGATCCAATCCTCTATCATTCACTGTCTGAGTGTCTGAAAAATGGGAAATACGTAACGGATTTTGTTCCGTCAAGGAACAAGTTGAAGAGGATGAGGCCACATATATAGATATAGAAAATGGATAGGAAACTGGTGATGATGGTGGTACGAATTTCTAATCAGAGTAATGGGCCGTTGTTGGCGGCCCTACACAATTCGAGCAGATTGTGATTCAATTTGGAAAAAAGTTTATTTTGACCAAAATAAATTGGATTAACCATCAACTTCTCGTTTATGATTTTTCAATGGTCGATTGGTTGATGTGGTCTGAAAACCGTCAAAATTATGATTATTGTGGACATTTGCCAAATTGGCCGTCTCTTTTTCCACTTTTTTTTTTTTTTTTACTACGATCATTTGTCAGTTTTCTTGTATTTCATCTTTTATTAAACCAACAATATAAATCCAGGTAAATGTAAAGTGGTGAAAGAGAAGCTTGATTTAACGAATTCAACTGGTAGGTAATACCCAATTTTCGTAAACAAGCATTTTTAAAAAGGCACAAAGTGAAGTCTTATATTATTGTAACATGGGACCTCGTTTCTATTGTGAACTGCAACACGTATATAAGTTGAATGTCGTCGTTTTCGTTACATAATACATAAAATATAGCATATACGTTGTATTTTATATAGAGAGAAAAATAAGTTCTAAGGTATCACATAAATAGGATATTCGCAATTTGCTGGAGAAAAATATCAAAACACAATCATAACTGTGCCTAGGACTGTAAGAATATGTGCTTTGGAATGTATTGAAATCGAGCATATCTGTATATAATATCAATACATATGCATATATTGCTCGTCTTGCTAAAGTATATTGGATTTCTAAAATAAATATTATAGTTTTTATTCGATAATTTGAATGTATGTGAATAACTAGATGATTGTTTTGCGGTATTTTGATGAAAAAAATTAATAAAATCGAATTGTGTCAATATTCCTAAATAATTTCAGATTTTAACGAAATTTTCATCTTCATCTTTTAACAGGCGAATTTTGCGAAAAATAAATCGTAATATGGCTGAAAATGACTGAATATCGTAAAGTTCGAAAATGTCTTCAATCACAATTTCAGGTCCCTGCACAGAAGCGAAACTACAACTGTACACTGAAATGATATCTCTAAGAAAAAGTGTCAAAATCAAAAATGCCTAATTTCAGGTCTCCAAACTCTGAGAAAAAGTGAGATTCACGCTTGAAAATGCTTCAGGTTTCTGAGAAATAGAAGAACTTTTTTGAAAAAAGGCAATTTAAATTGTCCCCATCCAACTATTTCAGGTCTTGGAGAGAAACAAAAACAATTTTGCTGAAGAAATTAGAATAAAATTGGCAAAACAATAGATTTTGTTGAGAAAATTGTAGTTTTTGTTTGTAACTTCAAGTGAAAGTGTATAACCAAATTTCAGGTCCCTGAACAGAAGCAAAACTACAACCCTAAACTGAAATGACATCTCTAAGAAAAATTGTCAAAATCAAAAATGCCTCTTTTCAAGCTAATTTCAGGTCTCCAGCAAAAAACAAACGTTAATTCTGAGAAAAAATGAGATTCAGGCTTGAAAATGCTTCGAACCAACCGGAACTTCAGGTCTCAGAAAAATAGAAGAACTTTGTGAAGAAAGACAAAGATCCAACCATTTCAGGTCTTGGAGAGAAGAAACAGCAATTTTGTTGGAAAAATTTAAATAAATAAAATAAATTTTGATGAGAAAATTGTAGTTTTTGTTTGCCATTTCAAGTGAAAGTTACACAATTCTAACCAAATTTCAGATCCCTGAAGACAACAATAACGTTTACTCTCGATTAAAATGAAAATTTCGAGAGGAACGTTTGATTACAAATTATAAAATGTCCTAATTGTAGCAAAATTTCAGGTCTTGGACAAGAATAACGCCAACTGTTAGAAAAATGAAATTCTCAGCCAAAATTTCAGATCTCTGAAAAATAGGATGATGTTAAATCTGTATCATGAAAATATTCCAACCATTTCAAGCTTTGTTGATTGAAAAAAAATTGTAATAAAGTTGAGAAAATGGTGAATTTTTGTGGGAAAAATACAGTTTTCGTTCGAAAACTTCGACTAGAATTACCACCGATGATTGTAAGATAGGAACAATAATTAATGATGGGGATGCCGATAGAGGATCTGTTACACAAAATATCGGCTTTCGTTGTTTGAATCTTCGAGCTTCAAGATTGCCCACCAAACTGTTTTACATTTTTCACAGTAAATTATGTAAAAATGGTTAATTTTAATCTTTGCACGTATTTAAAGGCGTCATCTTCTTCCGATTATCGGTAATCGACAGTTCTCGACTGCTTTCGATTTGATTAGGTTACTCGTTATTGACATAATTTAGTAATTTTTTTTATTTTATTTTATTTTTATGTTGGGGAGCTTATAAATTTGTGAGTTTCGTGTGGAAATTGATGTTGATGATTGACATTCGCCTCTATAACGAACGAACTTTATCGTTTCGAATGCAATAAGTTAATTTTCCTAGCGACTTACTTTATGTTTTAGTTTCCTTTGTACGATGAAAGGAGGCAATATCATTCGTATGAAGAGATGAACAAAAGGCATCTAAGCTGAAACCGATTTCTAATTACTGTGCTTGCCGGCTGGCGTTGCGATGCTCGCTTGTCTTCCTTTGAACCACGTAATTACCCACAACACCCTTAGGCTCCCACTTCTTCTTATATCCAATTTATAGATATATCTATATATCTGTATATGTATATACTAGTAAATTATATAGATATATAGCTGTATAATGTGCATGAATGGAGACTAGCCGCCTTGTTTCGAATCCACCCCTCAACTATAAAACCGGTAGACCATCATCATCAATACAGATAACTTTTACCGTCAAACTTCAACGCTCACTTCATTATCAAGTTTTTCTTCAAAAGATGCCACAAAAACAAGTAATATGGGCACTTTACTGGAGATCTGAAAGCTCTATAGTGTTGCCGTCTTCTTTGAGCTTCACTCAACGGAATTTATCCCCCTTATAATTGAGAAAGAACAAGAATCTTTAACGAACAACCGAAAAAAAAAATCCCATTCTACGTTTTCGATGATATTGATGACATAGCGAATTGGAACGAGAATAGAATAACATCTTATTGTGGGATGATGTTTTACAGTGAGCTTGAAAGAATCATCTAAAAGGTATGGTAGGAGACAAACAGGAAAGGAACAACGCTATTGTTTGAGTACAATGTTGAGGTGTTTCCGGGGCCGGAGTGTTGCTTCCGGTTACAAGGATCAATTGCAGGATCAGTTTGTTTACTTTGCCATTACTGGATGAAATCTATGCTGACAGATAGGCGGGAATTTCTTTTCAACGGAAATGACGAACAAAAGAACAACAACAACTAGAAATAAATAATCGACGAAAAATCACTAATTTTTTGTTAAACAACTCACAATTTTTAAATACAGTTGCTGTAATCTTCTATCAGTGACAATTTGGATGGCAATATCCGGTTAAGTTAGCTATTTAATCAGCCTTCTGTGGAGTATTGATCGGTCTCGCATTTCATTACGTTGCCCACTTCATCTATTGTGCCGTCGTATTCACCCTTTTCTTCTTCAACATTAACAGATGTTCGGGTATTGCCTTCAAGTGAAACTTCACCAATAGAAAATTCTCTATGTTGTTAACGTTTTGCCGCAATATGTTGATTTTCGGCCAATTTTAAACATTAATTAGGTAATAATGAAAGCTTGAACATGAGGATACTTGGTAATTGACGGCAAAGAATAGAAACCACAGGAATTCGAACATGGTTTATTGAACAAAAGGTGAACAATGTTGGCAATAATGAGAGAGTTGTTGTTCAATTTTCAACGTTGATGGAAAATTCGAAAGAGGCTCTGGGACGTTTTCGTGTAACTCTCTCTTTGGCGAAACGACACCAGCTGAAACTGTCTGGAAAGTTTGATTTTTTTATTATTAGAAACAGTTTTGCTGTAAGCTCAACTGGCAATAAAATCCGGTCGGGACTAATTAACAACGAACTTGTATATCTCTACCTTTCGTATTAATAACGAGAATTATTTTCTACGTTATTATTCGAAAAAGATACGATTTTATTCGACTCGATCTTATTAAATTAGGTATACGATGATTTGACGTTGGGAATTTCACTCATTTCAACATTTGAAACTTGTTACTTCATTCAAGTATTCATAACAAGAATAAATAAATTCGACAAGCGTAAACGTTACCCGGTTTCGATGATTATACGGTTAGTTAGGTACAATATGCCGAAATCTGGAGGCCAATACGTCTAAATATAGAAGATAATTCACATGTAAAGGTCGGGAGATCAAAATCTCGAATATTTTTCCATTTCGGTGGACCGCGGATAAGCGAACAAAAACTGTAATAAAAAGACAAAGCTCACA
Source organism: Stenodera caucasica (assembly GCA_037414795.1). Classification (NCBI taxonomy): domain Eukaryota; kingdom Metazoa; phylum Arthropoda; class Insecta; order Coleoptera; family Meloidae; genus Stenodera; species Stenodera caucasica. The sequence continues at coordinate 15,298 of JAZBGZ010000452.1, read as the reverse complement.
ATTATTGTGTCATCATTGTATCCGTTCTTGTCCATCTTTGAATCAAGATCGATGACTTATTTGGCCCAATCGTTCAATATTAATAAGATTTCCGGTAAATATCTTGACTGGGTGTAGAATTTGTTTTGTTGATGATAAATCACGAAAAAAGGGCCGTTGTCGTATTTAAAAAGTTTCGATAATTGGTTGATTCTTGTTAGAGCGAAAAAGCGCGTCCGAAAAGGGGTGGAATGACGTTTGATGGGAAAGGGTGAGTGGGCACGATCCATCATAGGTTGGTTATCGCTAGTCGCTGTATACCAGCGATGAACCACAACATCAATCACGGTTTTCCACTACAGCCGGTCCCATTCTTCCACTCTATACACACAAAATAACCGAAGAAAACCAACATAATTTCCCGGAAATCCTTTAACAACGTCTAACAAACAAAAACTATACGTCCACTTGTTCGAATCAAAATCGAAGTCGGCCAACTTAATTGCTGAATGAATGGCGAAGTTCGTTCTCGAATCGTCTTAAAATTTCCGTTTTGTCAATTTGAATAAGTCTTCAACTAGCCGAACGTTCAATTTGCGATCGACTCAAATACATTCCACAAACATCGAGTAATTTCCACTTTAATTTCGTTTTGGTTTTAGGTAAACTGAAGTTGAGCAACTAAGCTAGAAAGCAAGCTAAAAGAGAATCTAAGCCAAATTGCAGTAACCGGAGACACTCTTTTGTAATTCATAGGATTTCTCGGTTTATTTGTCATTCATCCCTCCGACTAGCCTCCATCTCACTATCCACCCACCAACATTGTATATATCTTATTCACTTCTACAACACTGCACAACGTTTAATCTCTCTTCGCTCCATTTGTCTCAATCTCTAGAACAATGTATTATTTAAAGATGCTCTATGTTCGAAATTCTAGTTTACTTTTGTTTCGGTGAGTGTTAAATACTACCGGAATTCTACTGGGAAATATCGGATTGTGATAAAAACATTAGAAAATTATTAGAATACTCAAAGATATATTATCGAGGAAATCTAATATAAGGGCAGCAGAATCGACACGTTTCAAGGTCTAGAGAATGCGAACACACCAAGGAATTTGGATTATAAATGTCGCTTTGGTGTCTTCGAGCCAAAGGCGTCCCTTCCACCATGAAATAAAAAAAAAATAATTTCGAAAACCAAAAGCAATTCGAGATTAATTTTACCGAATTCGCTGTCACGCCGCTGGTTTCGCAACAATTTTAATACATTTCCATTGTAGTAGGGACGGGAATTTTCCAACACGTTCGATAGAAAATTATAAAAATTAATTCATCATCACATCCGACAAAATGAAACACACGCATATATACACACATTGGAAAACTCGCTGTAATTGTCAATGGGAAAATATTTACTTTTCAAATAAAAATATTTCCAGAGCAAAGAACGGGGAAAAACTGCCGGAAAGGCGAGGACCCGACACAGGTAGATTATATAAGGGAGCTTTGGCGCAGCTTTCCATGTTGCCAATAGAAAATACGGTGATATAGTCGAAGAAAATTCATTTGCATCAATACAGGTTTTATTGGCGAATATAGAGAGATCAAACATCGAATTTATCGTGTTTTATTCCGTTATAATTAGTTGTCGGGACGTTTTTTCTTCCGGGGGTTGTTTGAAATAAAACGGAACTAATATAGGTATATATAAATAAACTAGGGGGAAAGTAAATTGACAAATTCTTGGGGACATAATTTCGTACATTATTACGTTCATCTTTTTGTGGAAATGCCAACGTTTATTCTTTCACTGTTTTCCTTGTATTTTATTTGTTTCGAACTGGAAAACTTAATAGAAAATTTCCGTTGTTTTTACGTCCAAATTAGTGTGGTTTATAAATAAAATCACTGGATAAAATCAGAAATGTACAGGATCCGAGCCACGTCCATTCTGATAAAGAGTCCAGTAATTCGAATGACCTCGAATTTTCGTGAGGAAAATCAATCGAACAACCCATCTATTTTCACCCCGATTATATCGACTGTTTCATAATACACTAACCTATTATTCTCTCTAATCATCATTATTTCTCCACCCTTATCAATTTTCTCGTATTTATCTGATTTTAGTGCGGCAATTTCTTGTTTTTCGTCGTTGTATTAGCGATTTCTATTGGCCAAATCTGCCAAAATAACAATTAATGTCACTGAACTGGATTATTAATGGTAGACAAATAACACAGAAGGGGTTGAAGTTTAAACGGAGCTGCTTCATCGTGTTTGTTGAAAGCAAATAGATCCACAACCGCCAACATAATCGTCCCTTTTCATTTCACCATTGAATGACTGATCGACGATAGAAACTTTATAAATGTTGAGAAAATTGCTACAAAAAAAAAAATTAAATTATCAATATATTTCATTAGTTCGTTCAACAACAACACAAAAAATCTGTTCGGTTTAAATTTCAATTTTTTATCAAATAGCTAATTGGAAGAGGTATTTTCGCCAATCATCGCTCATTATTGATTGGACTTCTTTTTATTAATTTGTAAATTCGCTTCTAGACGAGCTCCGGTTGTAAACTAGCCGGAATTTATCGGCTGAGATACTCGTTCAAGTGCCGATCTAGTAGGTGAAAGTTCGATAAGTTATAGGCGATTGCAACAAATAATGGAATTTTTGGAATTGTTGCGGAACTTCTGTGAAGCTCTGAAGTGTTCCACGACGAGCTGAATTTCGCAAAGTTTTCGTTACGGAAACTTCTGAATTTAATGGAAATATTTTTAATTTTCACACACTTCCGGTTCTGCCGGAAACTCGTACCAACTTCATTATTTTGAATGGAGCATGGTGTAAATGAGCTCATTTTTGAATTTGTAGCTCAATTTCGGACATATTTTTATCGCAAAGTTTGATAAATTCAAAAATTCATCAGAACCATTTTATGAATTTTTTTGAAAATTGCGATTTTCTCGAAAACTATCTACGTTAGATGTGGCACTTTCTGAAAATGAAAACTCGAATACTTTTAAGATTCTTCAAGGGGCCTTTTAAAGATTGTTTGAAATGGGGCTATTTTGGATATGGGTCAAATCAAAAGCAATTTTCTCAATTCTCATCAAATTGAAATTTTTTGATCAATAACGAACGAAAAAAAACTGATTTTTTCTTCTCCAAAATAGCCATAGAATCGCTCTCATATCTCATACAATCTTTGAGTGATGCCTTCAAGGACCTCAGTAGTCGGTTTCCATTTTCTCGAAAAAAAAGGCCTATATTGATTGAACATTCCCACTTCAGCTGGAACGGACTGTATGTGAATTTCGCTATATTTCACCGTCAATAAACGTGTTTAAGCTGATTATTATATGAAAGCTTCGCCGATTAATTCGGTATAATGTGTGTATTTCTGTTGAATAGAAGAGATTTTAGTTGGAATCGGGAATTCTCCGTTTCGAAATAATATTAATTTATGTATATGTTGAGCTCGTATCCAGTCGAATTGTTCTCTATCTTCGTCGTTGAAGACGTTGACGTTGTCACTTGTCAGCTACGTGTATTCTCAAGCAATAACATCCCTGAATATGTGTTAATTACCCAAGAATACACGTGACCAACCAAGTTACCTCGTGTTTATGAATTCGCACCTTGGCCGGCTCTTGATTTGAATCAATCCCACAATTTCCACAACAGAACAATGCCGTATTGCCACTTTGAAATCTACAATATGTTCATGTTCGTTACCTAACAACATTTATTAAGAGAGTGAGTAGTTTAATTAGTTCAAACCTTTGACTGTATTGAATTCTGTAGGCTTCAAACATCCACTCGAAGGCCCCACATCGGCTGCCTTTTCACGTTTTGACAAACTCACCGAAATTACCGTTGACGATGATGATGATGATGACGATGATGCTTCGCTTATTAATCGACATTTCACGCTCGTGCACGTTCTGATATTAACACCCTTTATAAATAACGAAATCATCGCAATTTACAAACGAACAAAAAAAACTACTTCTAAAACAACAACAAAAAAACTGAACGAAAATCAATTTTACAAAAATCATATCAAAGAAATTTTAACGTTGATCGTGTCATGTGTTCACCAATATTTTCACCAAAATTGCTACGACAATGCTTCCGGCTTATCCGGAAATTGAGCCTGTCCCTTTATCCAAGACAAAATCAGCTTATCTGCAATTGAAAAATTATTGATCGCATCTCAATAATACCGAATTCAACTCTAATTTCATTATAGAATAAAATTAACAATTTTATCGACGAAATTGACATTAGATTTTCGACACGTATACTGTGGTTGATTTTTAGATTCTAGTAAGGGTGTTTTTTCTGTATTTTAGAGATTTACAATATGAATTGTTCGGTGTGATTTATTTCTATTTTGTGTGACGTTCGCTTGACTTTGATACGTTCGAATGGCCTACTAGCGAAATTTGTATTTTTTGGAAAAATTGTTGGAAATTCCATCGATCTCAACAAGAATTTTCCACGATTCGCTCTATTATAATTCATTTATGAATTAAATAGTGAAATTGCCTTGAGTCTATCAGGAAACTATTAACATATTCGTAATGAAAATAATATTATTGTTGTTTTAAGTAGGAAGTTGGTTAATTTGGTTATAAACATTGCATAATAGCTGTTGTTCATTTACAAAATGAATCCATTTAGATTGTGATCTTAAGTAATGATAATGCGACTGACCGTACACTTTACCAACGTCGCTCTAATTAGTTGTTTCGAAATTTTCCCTTCTGATCAGAAATCTGATATTTTCCAATATGTGAGCGTATAATCACTAATCAAATATAGGATTTTCTCTATAAAGATCGCCTAAAATTCGTCAGCAAGATCTGAATTCGATTCATACAGGCTGTCCCTAGAGATTCTGAGACAAAAATTGTTTTTGAGACGCTTCAAAATATTTCTTTGAAATTGAACGAAAATCTCGGACTCGGCTACTTTGAGTTTTGATAATGAGTCTTCCATGACTGATGGTCGTGGAAACTTTGGTCCCAGAATGGGCCGGGACGTCATCCCTTGAAATCTTCTTCAATCATCCCAGAACATCCTGTATCAACTAAATAGATATGGAGGTTCTATAGCGTGCTTGGGGTAATTTGTTAAATTCCCAAGTGTTCCGGTGGTAACTATATCGTTCAAATGACACGGGTTGACAACACACCCCTTATTCTATAACAAGTTCCTTGCGCCCCTTTCTTGTATAACACACAAATACATACACAGAAAAGATTCACGTTGTTGTTGCCTTCGTTAGTTTGAGAAACGAATATTGAATCGTCTATATTAGAAAACTGATATCCGACTTCAACGTTTATGTCGATTTCATTTTGCATCCGTTTTTTTCCCCAACATAAAAGAAACACATTTATCGATCATTGCTGAAATTTCTATATAAACATATTGCAATATTTCAATTCCCTCCTTTTTTTATACTCGTATTATTGAGATGAAATACAATCATATATTTCACAATATTGTTTGCATCCGTGACTATTTCGCAAGCTGTCCGTTGATGAATTATTGAGCAATTGCTTTCAAACTTGGTTACTTATGCGGATTACTGGAGCCCTCTACAAATAATTACTGCAGGGTTTCGTAATCGGTATAGACGTCCATTTGCCCTTAACTCAAAAAACGATCAAACTCACATTATTCGGGCCTTAATGTTGAAAAATAACGATAAATATACACTTATATATACATATAGTTGGTGTGCAACAATTGCCGTATAATTAGGGTGGAATCGTGACCGCATAATTATGCCAGCCATCATCCCTCTCTCGGTTAGCAATTTACAAAACACGTAATCAATAGCCTCCGGTTTTATAGTGACAGCATCAGTGATACACAGTAGATTTGTGTATTTCTATAATGTCGATGGGGATGGGGTAGTTGTTGAATGTCTAGTAACGAACCTCGTTCTCTGTTTTCATAACTAGTTGGATTAATTTGGCGCAATTGTGTTGACAGGGCAACGAAATTCTACAACACTCTAAAACGATTTATGCATCAATTTCCATTGTTCCCAAAACTAGCAATTTCTTTCGCTAAATCCATCTAATTTAATACAATATAATAAAAATACTATCAAAATCCCACTATATACACATATCAGGATCGGTATTGTCCAATTGGGTGGGGACGTCTTCAAATTTAGAAGGGCCCCAAACGCAATAAAGTTAAACGTCATTTCCAGTAAAGTTTCGAATACAACTTTAATTTGGTAGTAACCAGTTATAAAGCTTCGTCTACATTCATTAAAATAGGATTTGCGGCGAGTGTCACCGAAATTTGAGATCCTCCACAACCCTATTTGATGAGAACGAGAAAGAGAAAACGGTTAATTGTAATTTATTCGTTGACGTCTTTTCAAGCATTAAACATTAATTCCCGAAGATCCAATCTAGAAAATCTTCCTTCGTTTTTTTCTTTGTTATACCCAAAACTATTGGCTATATTCTAGTATTGTGTTTCGAATTTTTACGGTTGGAAATTTCGACTTTCGCGTCATAAAACCCGGATTAATATTCATTTGGAACGAAAGCAAAAATAATATATTTAAAAATCAGCGTAAAGCGATTTTGTGAAGTTGTACAGTAAGGTAGTGGGAGAGGATCTCTTTGATGAGTGCTAATTCAGCCCGACTTGCCCGGATTACTCGTCCCTTGTTCAGTCGCCCGCACCATTTTACCGCCCTTAGGGCTCATCGACCCACTCCCTATTGCCACCCCACCCATTTCCATTTTGTTTTCTACTATTACAACAATTCTAAAATTTGAAAATTTCCGTCAAAATCCGATTTCCAATCAAATTTATTTACGTTAAATTGACGAAATGATTGTCTATTGAATAAAAACAGTTTTTTTTTCCGATTTTGTGTGCATCAAGGGTGTAGATAACTATAGTGAAAACAAAGTAAGTCTGTAATATCCGACTAAGAGGACATCAAAGCAGTTATATGCCCTTTAGGGGTGGGATCAAAAAGATTTATTATGCGATATGATTTTATTCATTTCAATTCAGAAGATGGTCTCTCTGCACTTCATCATATCCTAGGCCACAATATCCGTCCATTCGAGCTCAACTTTATACCTCCCCAACTGAAATAAACATGGAATATAATAATTGGGAGTAGGTCTCGCGTGGAATTCAAGATATGCGGCCATTGCTAGGACGACGTCGCTCCCTCTCATTATTCGCAGCCACGATCGCGGACGACATCGACAATGGAGAACGACGTCGCCAGCCAACACTAAAAACCAGATGCCTCACAATTTTTTCCCTCCACAACAACGATAATAACGATGATGATAAAAATTGTGGAAAAACTCTATAAATACAAATGAAATATTCCGAGCTAATGTCAGATGTTTGTCTTTTAAATTATGCAAACGATTCCATAATGTACAGTTAACTAAATATAAAATAAAAACACGGTAACAATTCTAAAGCAGCTAATTTAGGTATTTACCCAAGTTTGGAAAATCTAATATGCATTTTAACCTGCGGCAATACAGCCGAACTGTTTATGCGGAATATTCAACGGGCCGTATTTCTCTCATCCTCTAACACAACGGTAGGCAGGGAAAACACGCCAAATATTCATCATTATCGTTGTTTAAATTTATATATCTGGCAGCTTCTCCGCAAATTTTTTATACAAGTTCTCCCGAATATTCAACGTGAATACAACTCCTTATTATTAAGACAAAAAATATTATTATCATTTCAACGAGTATAGTTAACAATTTGTATAAACACCAAGTATTCTAGAAACGTTGGAATCAGGTTAAGAGGATTTGCTCAAGCTAATTTTTCTAAGTACTCGTAACTTAACCGGTTTGCTCAGATTTAGATGGGATATTTTTGCGCTTAAAGATAACGAGATTTCTTTAATTTCCCACCGACTTCAGCATAGATTACAAGTACACTCAAATGTTGTTTTCTTGTCTCTCACAACTCACTTTCAATATCAACCAAGTTCGAGTTCTCCCACAAACAAACTGGGTAAATAGTTGGTATGTAGAAATGGTGGAGGCGCCGGGCGGACTTCAACGAAATCTATACAGAGCGAATTGTACTTGAAATAAATCGCTTTGATATTGCGATTATGATATTTCGCAATAAACCAAATTGTTTTCTATCATTCCTTAATTGATGTACGAGATGGAGGAATTCGAGGTAAATATTTAGCGTGCCAAACAATCCATTGTGAATGGTATTCAATTCAGGTTATAGTGTTTTCTTTCGACAATCGAGGTGGGCTTTTCTTTTGATATAACGTACAATTCGGGCCTAGAATTAATTAAACACAAATAACAGCACATTTTGGCCCAATTTTTTTTGCCGTTATTATTATCATTATCAATATTGTTATAATATTGTTGTAAAAAATTGTTCTCAACTGAATTGGCTCATATCAAAATGGCAATTAACAGTCAGAATTACAATTGTTAATAGTTGTTTTGTCTGTGCGGCTTCGTTTTATTATTATCGTTGTTGATTGCTATTAAATTATAATTTACATGAAATTATGCACTTGAATCATCAATATTTAAATTGCTTGTTGGAGTGTGGAGATATCTCATTGGAAAATGTAATTTCACGTGGCGGATTTTCTATGAAACACACTATAAATATAGCGAATGATCGCATTGTTGATGTACAATCAATCATCTTTAAATTTCGTAAATATATGTAGATTATGTCATTTTTGAATTGGAGTTGTCAGTTTTGTAACGGAAGACCCGCTCAAATTATCCACAAACGCTAGAAAAATATTTGAAAACACAAAATTCGAGAGTGAATAAATATTTCAACGGAAATTAGATTTAAAATTCAGCAGGTCCCGGACGAACAAACGGCATAAGTAATCGCTACAATAATAGCGATAATAATGAATGATGGAGGAGTTTTTCCATTTCAATTTTCCAATACAGTTACAGTTATTCCATTATTAGACAGGATATGTGTTAATATTCTGATAAGAATGCGGTGAACAGCAGGTGTGTCCGTCAATCTCGATGATGAATATCACGGAACAAATATCAACTAGCACACGCATTTTTTCAATTATTAACCATATCGTATCGGACTTGCGATTTGAAATTGTACTCGGAAGAATATTTTTATTATGTTTGTTGTTTATTTGTGGAAGAGAACGTTTAAATCACGGTTCTAGTGAATCTTCCACCCGTCTGTATTGCAAGAAAATAAACCTGAAAGAGCTTCTATATTGCTATGAATACATGAAACGGAACGTACAGTTCTTTATCGCGTGTTTATGATTCATAAATAGCTTTGGAACAGCCAGTCGGATATTAAAGAAGATCCCGACTGGCGTTATAAAAATGCCAAGTCTAATACGACACAGTCCTACTAACGCCGAAACCGATCCAGATGGTCGTTCTTTTTCCTCTTCCAATTTATGCATCCCTAGTGGATTCGACCAAAATCCCACCTTCAAGTTTTATCGCTTCGATTCATCGAAAAACGATCGATTTGCTAGTTAATCGTGTATAATTCGTATCGTCCTCGACTAAATTCCATCCGACTAGACAAATGAAGAAATGTTACGTCAAGATTACCGGGACAAAGCACGCCAACTTGGCCGGATATCAAACAAATAAACCATCGGTGTCTAGATGCGCTACAACCGAACTCTCATTTCAATCGGTTTATTGCGACAGGTTATTTATTATCGATTTCGAATTTACTTATTTTAAAATCAACTAAATTACGGAATATTCACGACTTGAGCGACTCTAATAAATTTAATTGCATTAGAATTGAAGATGGTTCAGCAGAAAATCGACCGTACGTTTACCTAGGCTCGGACTGATTCTATCATTTAATTTAGCCAAGCAAAAACGTGTAAGCAACTGAAGTATGGACGACTCGACTAATGTCCCATCGCAATTAGTTAAGTACGTCGCGTGCTTAATGTAATCAAATACACTTACTGAATATCTGGACATTCGGCATTAGTTGAATTCTTACTTAATTGCAATTCGCCCGAAAATAGATTTTTCCAACGCATTAAGTTTTTCGGGGATTTTGCGATACAAGGAGAGAATGACATCCTAATTTTCTTGGCGTGTTGTTCATTCCGCTGGTCCCGTGAAAAACGGGAGTTTATATTTTTTAATATAAAGTTGAGAAACGCGATTAATTTCGTTGTTGGTCGTTTATTTATTTAAACAGTTTAATTATTTTGGACGGAACGGTGGGGTTTTCGACGTTCTCCAGGTGAAATTGATCGAAATATAATATTCTAATACAGACAGACGTGTGTTATTTCATGTTTACATGAATATTTGATGAGATTATCAGACGAATTTCATCACAATTCATAAATTTGCGGCGTGTTCCTCTCCATCTGCATAATATCGATTTTTCATGGTGGAAATCCGCAATTTTGTTTTAATTCAAACGAATTAGATCGCTTAAAGTTTAGGGGATGAATCACGAGGATGGCTCATTCGCACCGACACAGAAACATTCGGGCTTATGTAATGACATTCCTCAGTGGGAAAGCCCCGGTAATTGAGTTAGGTATAACACGAATAGTTCCGGCCGAACACCAGGTGGTGTCGTTGCAACACTAATAACGGCCCCATTTCAAATTGATATTCATCTCTTACTGTCCTATTACGACGGTCCCACTCTTTTACGTTCAATCCTTATTATATGCCAGACTGTCACAGCGGGAGAACTACGTGCACTTTATAATATCAAGTGCGACACTGTAGTTGGACGTAATTGTGGTTTAGGTAGTGGTTGAAATTGCGGTAATTGTGTGATTGAAACACTAAATGGAAATCAAAGACATGTAAAGTGTTGCTAGCAGTTTCATGACTGTTAATTCAATATGGATATGTTCAGACATGTTTGTTAACGAACTTGTCACGTGAAAACAACCATAATCGACATGTTAACTCGCACAATTAGGTGAACAACGTCAAATCAGTTATTCCAAGACATTAGGCTGTATTGAGAAAAATGGTGGATGCGCCGGGCCGGCGCTCGATTCACTAGAAATTCGTCAAATTCCCAATTGAAATAATCGATCGTATTCCAAGTTGAGTATTCAACTGTTCCAGTGTCATCCGCAGATGTTCCCAGTTGTACGGTCGGTTTCTGTTCGTCGTTATCTATTAACTGGAACTTTAAACCTTACGTCGCTATCTCACTTTCCCTCTCGCTCGCTATTACAGCTTTTATTCAACCAACTCCATTGTTGATCAATTATCCATTGTTATTACATTATAATTGTTATACTGTATTTAATTATGGAGGGCATCGATGAAGCTAACGGAAAATTGGCGAATTTTCCGATGATTTATCGTTCTGATCTCGAACCGTACGTCTATGATAGAGTTCCATCTGTCAACATTCAATCAATACGCCGTCCTGCCGGAAGTCGCCTTCACATCTTACGTCACCTCCGATTCCTCATTATTTCCAATACAAATCTATCAACGGGTAATATTCGAACAGTTCAGGAATTACTCCAATATTGCCAGGAATAAAAGAGAGTGGATATTTTTAGGTATATAGAGAAAGCTCAACTGTTCCGGTTCTCGCAGGAAATCCACCTTGATGGACGAAATTGTTGACATTTTATATGTGGTTGAGCTGTTTAGTTGTTGTTCTCCCCAACGAAATCACAGTGTACGACAATGAAACGTCCACGTTTTCCACTTCCTTGACTACTGAAAATAATGCAATAAGATATTGTTTTCTGTTTCCATTACTTTTCCGTTATTTTTTTTTTCCTGTCGTCCCTCTCTCATGTCGTCTTGATTCTCTTTATTATAGAATAGAACATCTCCGCTTGTTTGTGTGTAGAAGGCCCGGTTCGGTCATGTGTTTTTTCTCACTTAAATGAATTTTCGGCCAACAGAAACGAGCAAAAAAATTGTCGTGTAGTCCGCTTGAACGATACAATTCAAACGTTATAGGTTTTTATCAGAAGCCAATCAGAGCTATTCGGGGAAATATGGCAGGAATCGATAGCCGAATGTTATCAAGTGGACAGATGTCGCGAAAATGAGGCGTCCGTTCTACAGTACAAAGGGCCAAGTTCAAATACGAGAAATAATGGATGTTGACTGGATATTTCAATCGTGAACTCGTAAATTATTCCATTTTATTTGTTATTATTGTCGAGTTCAAAGAGCGGCGGCAGTTGATGTTTTTTTTTTTTTCAAAAGGCTGATATTGTCGAGTTGTCTACTTTGAACGAAATTCGCATACACACCGAATCATAACTGTTATATTTTATATTCGGAAGCTGCGGTATCAATAATAAATGAGATGGCTTTGATATTGTACACAATCATTATTATCAACAACCTTGAATTCAACGAGGACGGCAATAATAACAACAACAACAACAACAACGAAATAATATAAATCGTCTCCAATTTCGGTGGTTGTCGGGTTACAAATTCTGTAAAAGCAATAGGAAGTGGCAACGGAACGACCAATTTGAACGACGATAAAATTCACTAGTCCGTGTGCAGCGAACGTGTCGAAAGTTATCCTGAAATATGTATGGTTCATGTTTAATGCAATAGGCAAAGCCATTCTTGATAATGACTGCATTCTTCCAACCTATGTGCCCTAAATTACTCCCTGAACGCACCATCATTCGCCGTCACCATCCGGCTAATTATACAGTTGGTCGTTCCTTTGTTCTCTCCCCATAAAAAAAAATCAACAACAAAATAAAATTCAAAATTTTCTCCCATCATCCGAACATATTTGTATTTATTCTTCTTGTTCAATTTGTTCATTTCCAGTGAGACATTCCTTGAGGTTTACTGAAGCTGCATTTTCAAATAATTGAAAATAAAAATGAAACGAAAGATGTCGATATTGGAGGAAAAAAACTACACAGAATATAAGATCACAGCCGGTGAAATGCGAAATAAATTCTAAAGCTTAATTTTAGTCTGCCTTCTATGGCTGTTGGAAAATTCATTAATTTCTATTTTTCGCTCGCTTTTTTTCGAAAATTTCTGATTTGATTCCGAGCCTGTTGAAGAATCCCTCGCCCTTATGTCGCGGCACGCTTCCCCAATAACAAGACGCTCATTGCAATTTCCAACGATCCCATTCGCAGACTTTAAGGAAATTCCAAACAAAAATGTATTCATTTATAATTTACACTAACGGGAAATAACAAACAACTTTGTTCACTCTCGGTCTTTATTTCTATATAAAATTTCCGAACGGTTAAGATTATTATATATATATATATATATAGAAAAGGCTTTTGATACAGAGTCGGAGCTTGAAATTAGCTCGGATCTTTTATCCGAGGGTGGATAAAGAAACGGAAGAAAAGAGGAAAACTGGTCTATAGTTGTCGGTAGAAGAGTGGTTGTGACGGGGTAACTTCCGGTACACAGAGGGATTTCCGCAATCTACCGATATTCATTATTTACCGACAACTGATGCCGCATCCTCTATTTCACTCTTGTACGTTAATAATACCACTATAGAACGATTGGTATGTCAATTTCCACCGGATAATTGGAGACTTTAACTTTGTTTCTAGACGGAAGAGAAAGAATAGGGGGCAAAATCGCAACACATGTTGAAGATAGCCTTGCATTTAATTAATTAAGTGAGTTATTGTTAATTGATAAATAAAATAGACGAGGTAGATAATTCGCGTGCTAGTAGACTATTAATTAGCTATCATAATGAGTTTGTTTTATCGGGAAAAAAAATAGAGTTCCATTTACGATATTTCGATCGAAACTGAAAACTATTCGATCAAAATCAACGCCATAAACTGTAGTGATGTTTAATATGTTTTTCTCTCTAATAGCCATAATATAAACTGCTACTAATTCGCAATAAAATTAATGGACTGGAAATAAACAAATTGATTCGCCATATCGGCCATAATCTATGGCACCAGCAACATCAAATGTGGAATATTTCATTATTAATTTCGATAAATGAAATGGGGACGAATTAGCGAAACGTCGCGGATTAGGGTGAGTTTCGCAGACGTCGACATAAAGGAGTAAAGGACGAAATGGGGATGAAAGATGAAATTAAAATGGTAAGGATTTGTCAGAGTGAGCCAAACAGACAAAAGCTGGAAATTTGTTGACAGCTTAATAAAGATCAGAAATATTAATTTTTCGAATTATAAGAAAAAAATATTAAACTAGATTTTCTTGACAAATCGTACAAGTGGCAGTTGTTTTATCATTTACATCGCATATGTGTATATGGACCTTTGTCGGATTTCGTATTAAGGCGCAACAATTTCGACGATATAACATTCAGTCTACTCGCGTAATGCGACCACTAACATCAGCCCTGTTGGAATGGGCTGTGGTTGAGCGTGCACAAAAGGCGGTTGAATGTGCAAATGTAGTTGGTAATTAAGTGTGATAAGGGCGCTGTTGAACAGGTGTCTCGTGAAGTATTAATAGAGGCAATATAGATGAACCCTGTACTAAACAACAAACGTGTTGACCAGATATTCGCTTAATCGACAATATTTATATTGGTCGAATTAGCGATCGTGTTGACATAGTTGTAAATAATCCGAAAATCTAATTAAATATCCAACGATAAAAAACCGAATCTTGGAAATTAAAATACAATTTTAAAATTTTAATGACCATATAATGTGAATTATTGAATATTTCTATGATTATGAATGGAATTTGTGAAGCGTTAACGACCCGAAACACGAACAAAGCTCTTTATACACTGATATTTTAATCTAAACACAGATTACAGGAAGGAGAGATTTGCCGGGAACTGTCAAAATATGTAAATTCCTAAACCTTCCAGTTTAATTTTTTTCTAACGTTAATATTTATGAATTAATGCAAATTTCATGTTGCGATAATTAACGATGATCATACCTGAAATTAACGTGCACCACATATAATAATCCATTAGAGGAGAGTGATTGATTAAATTATTGAAATCATCTAATTAAATTAACCGGATTTCACTAAAATATAGTAGAAATTTATTTTTGAAAATTTCTAATTAACCAATTCACCTCTGCATTCTCAAATCTGAATTGTATTAAAGTTGGATGGAAGTTTTGTAGCGCCGGGCGCATCCACCATTTTTCTACCCAACTATGTTTACTTAAATTCTAATTAATTCATGAAAAAATTCTAAATAGAGAAGAACGAATAGGGCTCTATATAGCGTCTTGGAGGAATTTTCAATTATATTCCAGCGAATTGAGATAATGAATGGACTTATTTGAT